>JAPYYQ010000402.1:0-67733 GCA_030522585.1 Anagyrus pseudococci
TATTTTTCGTAAGGGCGTGCGTGAGACGCGATTTCAAGCACGCGAGCGATGAGCGAGCGTGCGTGAAATCGCGCCTCACGCACGCCGTTACGAAAAAACGTTATAGCGGAGGCTCGACCCATTTTAACACGCGCGAATGTCAGCGAGGCCTTTGACGCGAATTTTAGTATTTAAACAATGAGCGCATAAACAAACGCGCATACAGCTACGTAGAATCAATGCGCCCCCCTTTTTTATTTGTTTGCTCTAACTTTCAAACAATGTAAATTTTGAAAAAAAAATATTCGTCGCCTCTTTACGCGTCCTTTAACTCCTATTCAAATGTAGATCCTCGTTTCGCCACTCGTATCCGCCGTTCTTATTCAACGAAATAAAGAAAGCATTGTATCTGCCTCTTCTTTTTTTTCTTCATCCACCTTCATCCCAACAAACAAAACACAAAAGCTCAGTGTCCATCTAAAAAAAGAAAAATCTACAATAATCCACGTTTCTCCCACACCACACCCCGAGGCCATTCAAGTCGATCTCATCAACACTCGAATAATACCGTGGAAAGCTTGCCTAACGGAAAATTTCCCGGCCAACCGGAATATTTGACAAGCGAAAACTTTGTTCTCCTCCATTCCCAAGATTAAACACATTAACCTTTAGCCCCCGCAGCTCCTCCCTCCTCGCTCTTGCGTTAGTTTGCTGTGAAAATAGTACGAGAGGAAAACGCGCGAAAATAGAGCAGAAATATATATAGGGGAGAGAGGTAAAAAGAAAAGAACGAAAGAAAGAAAGAAAGTGGATGTTGAACGTGTGTGGCGGGGGGTGAAACTCACTCTCGGGCGGCTTGCATGAAGCCAGGCGGGCCGCAGGTAAAGACGCAGGCTCTCGGCGAATACTCGCCCACCAGCTCCTCCAGCAGCTCCTTCGACAGACTCGCTTGCCTGCCGGCCTGCCAGCTGCTCCCGGCCGTCGTTAGCACGTGCGTCACCTTCAATCTGCAAATATTACGTATGGGACGAGTCGAGGTTTTACCTAGATATTGCATATCCCTCCCGTCCTACACCCACCGACGTAGTATTGATTTTGTTTTTTTTTCTTCATTTTTTTTTTTCATCGACATTTAAATCTTACGTTCTTTTTGGATTATTGCTCTCGCTTCGTTGGCGGATTAACGCGCGTTTTATTTTAATTATTTGCGCTGACGTTTTATTTCTACACGACAGCGGAAGTCTTGTATAAATTATTTTTATTCCGATCGATAGTTATTTTTACAAAGTATATTGGCTTTGTATTTTATTCCTTTTAACAAAAAAAAAAGAGTCTAGGATTTCATGTACATGCCGCTGAAAAAAAAAATTATTTCGGAAAACTATTTTTTTTTTTGTTGCAAAAAGTTTTTCAACGAGGAAAATTTCAAAAGTTTCGTGATAGTGTTGAATGGAAATTAATGAAAATTGATCGCTTTTAAATATCCAGCCGAATTTCTGTAATTGTTTTCTCACGAAGTTCAGTCGAGTCAATAGCAGACGTTGATAGAATGGCTTTCATGAATTGACCGAATTAAAGTTTAAAGATAGTTGCCAACGAATTTGTCGATTATTTACAGGTTTCAGGCGCACTTGTCAATTACATTTCCTCGCGATATTCAAACACATTCTGTCAAACTAATTTTCGATCGAATATTTTTCAAAATATTGCTTTAATGGAATTCATATTTTTAATCCCATTGTTTTTCAAAAGAATTATTAAAAAATACAGATTTTCTTTGATAGAAAACGTTAACTTGAAAAAAAAAAATTTATTCAAGAAACTGTCCAGTTTGACTATCCGTGCAATTTCAATATCTGCCTCAATGTCAACGCTTCCGTTATAAAATCAGTTTCAATATTCGCTCGCGCCTCAAACGCCAATTTTCCCAACACCCTCGCCCTTACCCTCTACCACTCTGCATTTGTTCAACAAATTTATTTGTTTAACCCGGTTACTTCTGCAATCATAAGCATATATCCACAGCCGTAAATAAAACAACTAAAAAATCTCTCACTCCCATTCTCATCGAAAAAAAAAAACAAATAAAAATGACTTTCGATCCGACATTTTGAAAAATCCCAGTGTATTATTAAAAAAAAAAAGAAGCGAAGCAGTCGGCGGAGCTGTATTCGGTACAAGATAAAAAGTGCAGAATTCAGCAGACTCGCGAGAAGAAATCACACGAGTCCCGTAGCCTGGGAATATCGTTGGCTTACAAATCGGCTTAGCGTTTCTCGGTCTCGCGAGTATTCCCCGGAGTGCGGGTAGTCGAGCAGAGCAAGAGAGAGAGAGCTGCGCAGGGACGTAAAGATTTTCTTTCCAGCGCCGCGCTAACGAATGGAACGCCCTGGGCTATGCCCCCCAGTGGCTTGCTCTACGTGTCTCTCTCTCTCTCTTTCTTCGTACGTATATACTCACGTGCTCTCGCGGGCCACCAAGTCGAGCTCTCTCGCGTAGAACACGTTATCCTCGTCCTTGTTGAAGTTGATCAGGTTGATGCTTGGCCTGCAACAAGACAGCCGGCCAAGGAAAATTCAATTAGCGCACGCAACGACGCGCCCGAGGGATAACGAGCGAACCGTGTACACTCTCTTTCCCCCCCTCTTTCTCTCGTTTGCGAGAATCAAAGAAATGGCAAGCTCGAGTGAGAGGGAGAAAATAAAAAGACAAACGACTCTTGTTATGGGTAAACGTTGCCGTTGATAGGTAATCGATTATCGGCCCGTTATTCGCTCGTAAGGGTATAGTGAGGGGCCAACGACCGGATATATACTCACGAGCTGCGCCGAGATAGAGCCCTTTGGATGATGGGCAGCATGACGGTGAGGCCAGAGCCGGCGGCCAGCAGATGCAGGGTCGTGCAGTCGTCGTAGCTCTCGGGCCGGAAGTCGCCGATGGCATTGCTGATTTGGAGACGAGAGCCGGCCGCGAGCTCGCTGAGGGGCTTGCTCAGCGCTCCGTCCTCGTAGCGCTTGACCATTAGACAGAGACAGTCGTCGGCGGCCTTGGCCGGGCGCAGCTCCGGCCGGAGACAGCTCGGCACCGGGGTGTACGGCCGCGATACCTCCGTCCCTGTACGTAACAGCCAGACAAAGTGTCTTCGAGAGTTCGCTTTTATTTGAGGATAAGAGGGAGGGAGAAATGCGACGTGTGCGAGATGACCGGGTGAAAAGTTGCTCGGGAAATTCTCGAGCGGACAAAGTGTTGGCGACGAGGGTCGAGAGAGCGAGTCTATATAGTTTTGATAAGCGGAAGCTTTTTATATGATATAATGGAGAAAAAGAGCGGATGGCTTTTAAAGGAATGAGGCTCTTGGCGTTTATTAAATTTCAGCATGAGGGGATAGCTCGGAGGTTTGATGTTACAAATTCGTTATTCGCGAGCGAATGCTAATTTACCGCGGGCCCTCTCTCGGACCTGCCCAGTTCAATGGAGATTTAATGCTCGCAAACATAGTCCGAAAGCCTATTATAATGGCTAAACCCTTTGGATTGATTTTCTGTAATAAATTCGCTTGCTCTATCGACTGTGATTAATAATAGTGATGTTGCTCCCTAATATTGGTCAATCTTCGCATAGTTTGGTATAATAGATCGATTTTCAGAGGAGAATTAAAGTTCAATAAATTAACGTTACAAGTAGTTTGTTGTAATAACAACAGCTTATGACCGTATTTTCTTTCAATAGGTAATAAAGAAAAACAAACATTTCTCGAGTATTGAAAATGAATTTTTGCCAAATGGACAAATAAAATTTTGAATCGAAACGCAATTTGACAAAAATTTGATATCAAACCGTCGAAAAATTTTGATATTTCATATATCTCGAATGAATTTAATGCAATTAGTCGATGAAATATTCATTTATAATGTAACAACATGCATTAACGTAACCAAATGGATAAAAGGATTGGCCAACAATTTCAGCAAATTCGGGTCTACCGCAAATCCGAAGCTCGAGGGTATTTTGCCAAATGCATACACAGATACGCGTTAAATAAAATTTTTAATTTGCTATAAGCTTCGGAAATGTAAACGGCAATACTATTAAGGATAATACCAACACGCCACACCGTATAATCACTTTCGTATCATAATTATTCCACAAATAAATATTCTTCAAATTTGCTGCAACATTGTTACAACAAACTTATCCGGACAAGTAGCAGCTATTAATATTTTATTCGGTGACTTAACAATCCTACTAATCATCAAAGTTCCAGAGATTTTCATAATTGGCCGAAGAAGATTTAAATCTGAGAAAAAGACGTTCCTTTTAAGTGTTTTTAAATTGGCAAAAGTCGGAAGCTGAAAACCGTGATTCACATGAAATCGAATTTTTTTTTCGCTCCGGGAATCTCTAAATCCAATTACCGATAAAATGCTTAAAACTTATACATCTCCGAACTTTATTGTTCATGCGCTTTTTTAATCCCGATCGTCGGGCGATAAAAGTTTTTCATTTAATATAAAACGTTCTAAGCTAATTGAAGAAATGAAATTCCAACAGTTTACGGTTGCCGCGGTATATCCAAGCGTAAAGCTTCATCGTCGCATGTGGCTCTTACAATTTATCCACTTTGTACATAACTATTAATTCCACAATTATTTATTTTTCAAACCGACTAATTGTTTCAGAGCTTTTCACTTTCATCGCGTTAATTCCTCCGAAATTGATTCAAAAACCCCATCACCAATACCAACGTAAAATCATTAAAATTCCCAACAGATCGAGTAGCATTCAGCTCATATCGCTAACTGAACCTCCCCCGCATTTTCTTTCTTCTCCCCCAAGTCCCAGCTAATTCCCGATAAATTGCCGACTCACCCATAACGTTCATCTTAACTTCGACGTGCCGTCCAGGCGGCACGAGCTGCACGTAATTCCGAGCACGCAGGACTAAAAGATGAACTAGTTTGCCGAGCGGCGCGTTTTCCAGGAGCTCGTATTCATTGTAGGTGCGCTTGCCGGGCTCTTTCTTCTGCCGCTCGACCGTCTGGTTGCCGTAACTCTTCCAAATGCCCCGCTCCTTCTTCCTCAGCAGCAGCTCGACCTGGAATTAAAATTCAGTTTCTCTCTCGCGCGCGTCCCTTTCGCTCGTTGCTGCAAAGGGGGGTTGGGGAAACTTGTTGTTCGAAGGTAGAGCGCGCGCGCGCGCAAACGGCTAACTACGTAAACTGACCTCCTGTGTCTCGGGGCTTTTCCGGCAACTCGGCGGCCACTCCACCTCCTCGGCTAGTTTCAACCAGTGGCTCACCATCTCGCCACTGCTCTCGAGGACAACGCCCAGCCGAAGTTCGCGCTCGTTTAGCCTGGCAATTTGACACTCGCCGATGCCACCCTCTGCATCCCCCTTCCTTGGCGTGAAAAACAACGAGACGCCATTGCTCGTCTGCCGCCAATCCAACTGCAGACCGCTGCTCTCCGTTGCTTTAGCCTCGCCGCTGTCGCGACTTTTTTCTGCGGGCATTACAAAGGAGGCGCTTGCCAGTCAACTCGCGCGCGCGCGGCTTTTGTAACTAAATTTTGCGCGGAGACCGGCTAACTCACTTGGCTCGCTCTTTTCGCTCGCAAACAATAGATCCGGCCCGACGACGCAACGCTCCAGTCTGCCGACCACGCATTTCTGCAGGATGCTTTGATAATTCACCCACGCGTGCACCTGGAACATATTTTTTGTTTTTTTTTATATATTAAAGAGGGAAAAAGCTACTTCGTTGTTTCGGGGGGGAAATAAGTTTTAACGATGGTTTAATTGAGGGAGGAATACTCACATCGTCGAATAGCTTCGTGCCGTCTTTGCCGGCGCCCTTCATCAATTCCGCCACTCCGCCGGGATGGAAGTCCTTGTAACGAGTTATGTTGAACACTATCCCTGTATATAGCGCGTTAATAAGGCGAGTGATTAATCCGTCGGTATAATTATTATGCATAGAAGCAACGCAAGGGAGCGAGAGTTAAATAGGGTTTGTACAAATTATAAGTTCATCGGGGAGTCAATGGGGAGAAAATAGCTTTCGCTAATTCGCGGACTGCGCGCGGATGCAAAACATCGGGAAATCAACGTTAATTAAACGAGTACGCGTAATCGCTTGGAATCGAGTGGAATGCTCGATCTTTAGAGAGATAAAAAGAATCCGGCTCGTCTCTATCGGCGTACGGAAGAATCCTGAGAGGGGAAAAAACGTCGAGGAGCTTGTCGAGCACGTCGTCAAACGAGCGAGAACAAAGAAGGTAAGGAGGGAGGTGGGGGGGAGGTGAGAGCTGGGCCGATTTATGAAGCCCGATAGGCAGCTCCGAAGTTTCTTGCTTTTCATCCTGGCAAACTCTCGGCTCCTCGCGACAGCGATACCGCACGCGGATTGTCGCTGCTGGCTGTATACAGAGAGCGAGAGCGAGAGACAGGATCCACCGCGTCACGGCGAATCAGAACTCAATTTCTCCGGACACAATGGCAAGTTGAGAGGGAGAGGGTGTACAGTGCGCGAACGAGAAACAAGAGAGCCGGCTCGTCGGTTGATGGTTAGTTGGGTGAGGAGGAGGAGGCTGGGGAAGACAAAGGCCGCGGACACTCGCCTCGTATCGCGATCCAAGCGTCGCTCTCCTTGTTGTGCCGGGCCAGCTCGGCAGGTGTGACCGTGAGCAGTCGGCCACCCACTCCGGTCAGGTCCGCCCCGGATGCTCCTAGTCGGATCCAATCCATCAGGCTGTGGCCTGGCGCCAGGGCCGTTTTGTTCCTCGGGTTGCCTGGGGAAAAAGCCGCATTACCAAAAGCCCTCTCCTCCTTCTTCGACCGAACGTTCTCATTCTTTTTTTTTTCTTTCTCGCCTGATCTACTTTTTTTCTCGATCTCCGTTTCTTTTGTTTCCGACCCCCACCCCCCTCCACCCCCACTCGTTCGCGCGCGACGGTTAATGATATCTTTGACAGGGGGCCCCGGGAAGGCTTTATTGAAAAATGGAGCCGGAGCTTGATGGTAATGGGTTGGGATATGAGCTGTATATGTATATATATATAGAGATGTGTGGCAAATTGAATGGGCTGTTTGTTCTGCCGCGCGCGTGTTTTCTGATTAAATATGGAATGCCGAAAATACGGAAATATTGGCGATAATGTTTACCGGTTGACAAAGCGCACCCGATGAGTTTCAATTTAAAGTCAAACTAATTTTCTCCGTTTTCCGAGTTCCCCCCTCCTGATTAATAACGCGATTGCGTTTAACCTGTCCTGCTTATTCGGCCGATTAATTTCGATGATTAATATAATAACGAGTGCTTATTTAAAATTACAACGTGATGCCCATCCACATTCAAATGAACATAATTAAAAATTAGCCGGTCCACCAATTCCCCCCTCTCCCTCAAAAATTACGCGCGGTATTCTCGCAATGTCAGACTTAAACCCTTAATTTTTCTCCACAGCGGCGCAGAGAATGGGAGAGAGAGAGAGACGGGCGTCTTCCGCTCGGTATTCCATAGCGATAACATGGGGGGGAGAGGGTGTCCGTATTCGCAGCGAGGAACGCCCGCTGCGCAAGCGTCCGGGGATAAACACGGGATTCGCGAGGCAGACCGCGTAGCGTATACGCGCGCGCGACTAATTGCCAATTAGCCGCATGCTTATACATGCGCGTGTGCCTCATCCCGCTCTCTCTCTCTCTCTCCTTGCCGAAACCGCGGATTCCCCGTGCCGTCGATGCCGATGTGCCCTTCTTCGTCCTTACATGTACCTGTAATAACGCCTTTAGCCCCGTACTCGACTCTAATAGTCTTTATCTTTTTTTTTTCCTTTAGCTACGTCTTTTTTCGGTTGTATACGAGTGTGTGTATACGTGTGTGTGCGTGGGCGCGCGAGTTGGTTTTTTTCGTCGGGATTTTCTCGTTCATTCTTGCCCGGTGATGTTTGTCTCGGGGAAAAGCTGATGCCGAAACTTCCGCTCGGATTCCGGCCGAGAGGGTTTATGCTGCCGGAAGATACGCTGAGATTTCAGTTTTCGATTAGACGTACGCCGGAGACTTGACTTATTCAATAGACCGGATTCGCTTCGTGTGTGTGTTTTTCTCCTTTTTCCGCCATCCGCACTGCCGGATTCGGAATGTATTGCTGTTTTAAGGGGAAATTGGATATTACGTATCGGGGATGAATTTAAATACGATTGAAAACGTCGCCGTGCGTGTTTGTTTGTTTTTCTTATTAGATTTGAAGCAACAAATTTCTCGTGGGTTTGACCGAATTCAAATTCAAAAGCAGTGATCGCTAAACCGATCACTGCTTTTCCAACGTACGCCTATACACGGTAGATCGTAAAAGCCGATCGACGTGTGCCCGCGTGCAAAGCTCCAGCCGCAGCGAAACTGCCAATGTTAATGACAAGAAATATCCCCTTGCCCCCGAAAGCCTGACATCGAACTTTTCGTCGAACGACGCTAGTAGCAAAGGAGAGAAAAAAAAGAGAGTGAGAGAGTCGCGTCTTTGAGAAGAGTTCGATCTTTGATGCCGACTGGCTCGGGCGAAAACCACGCAGCCGCAACCGCATCTGCCCGCGCCGTGTCTCCTTTCTCTGCGCCCCCTCCCATCCCCCCCTCGTTCCTTGCTTTTATCTGCGCCTCATTTCTCGCTACGGTTTTGTATTAAAAGTGCGGCCCGTCCGTGGAGCCGGTGTCTTTTCAAAGATCCGACTGGCTCTGTGTCCCTTTGACCAACCGAGCATTCTGAACACCGAGTTCTCTCTCTCTCTCTTCTTCTCTTTCTCTCTGCAGCTCTACCCTGAATAACGGCAGGGCTTAATGCCTGGGAATGCCCTACCCTGGCCTTGGCTGTTTTCCTCTTTTTACGCTCGTTTTTTTTTTTTTTCAAAAGCTCGACATGCCGGACTTTTAAAATATGCGCCCAGCGTTGCCTTTTTGTTTCTTCTCCCAAGGGTAGGCCTGAATGCGCTTGCGGAGCCCCTTTTCCATTTGTCCGACGACAAATTAAAAAACACTTTTTAACGGTAAACATTTTAGTAGGCGGCTTTGATCGAGAAGATTGCTGGATGTAGCTGTTTTTGAAGGTTGAATGAACTCCCGGAGCTTTTTTGGTTGAAAAAAAGATAGCTGCGGCTGCTCTGTTGGATTGTTACGTGTCATCAGACATTGTTTCTTTCGCGCGATTACTGTATTCAATGTTTTTTTTTAAAATATCCTTTCAATACTTCCACTTAAAATTACAAGTTTCGCAAATTCAATTGAATATTTTTGTATCATTCCGAGTTAATTCGTTCGAATGAAAGCTGTCGCGATTCGTTCAACAGTAATTAGACTCTCTCTCTCTCTCTCGTCGCTGGAACGAGAATAATAACTTTTGCCGAACCAAAGAAAAAATAATACAGTGCCGACCTTGCTTCTTAAAATAACAGATATTTTCGTAAAAGCCGGCTAATGAAGACTTGCAACCTGAATCAAGATGCTTTGAATAAGGCCAGAGCTCGTTTTTTTTTTCAAATGCGGCATTATCGATTGACCCAGCATCCGAGAAATAGGTAAATAACTCGCCTACCTGCCCGCCTACGTCCGTGGCTCTTAATACTCGGGATGCATGTACGTCCATTAGCAGACCGAAAACTGGATCGAAAATAGACCATTTAGACTTCGTGTTTAAGTACCGACTTAAGACCCAACTTGTAGAAAGCTCTTAAGGAAATACAGTTGTGTCTTATAAGTTTTGAATGATCTACTTTGTGTGGGGGGAGAAGCTTTAAATTTTTTAGATACGTCAAACTAGGGTATTTATAAGCGCTTATTTTCAATGATAAAGTGACATTGGACAGGCATCATCTTTTACGATACCGTCCTCTTTACGTCAGGCAAAATTGGCTTCAAATTTCAGACTATTCTTATTACTTTCTTTTTAATCCCTCTAATCTATACTTAATAATTCATTTGACTTGTAAAAATAATCTAAACGAAAGTCTTTACGATGGCAATTTTAGAAATGAATCACATAATTCGCTGATTTTATATGTCTACCTCTTATTTTAATGGGTTTAATTTCAAATAACTTTAGACACTTTTGTTGTACCTGGTCTTTTTCATTTAATTATTAACAATCTAATGCATCCATTCCATCGGGATTACTTAGAATTTTTTTAAAAAAATTAATAACGAAATGAACGCATGACACCCTCTATTTTTCATAATTCATTAATAATTCGTAATTACGACTCTATTATTATTTCTTAACTACCTTTTCTCATTTAATGAAAAGGAAAAACACGAAAAAAAGTACAACCCCGCAAAAAAGAAACGCCGAGCCGAAAACAAAACAAAGAAGAAGAAAAAAAAACAATCTAGGCCGGAAAAAGTTAGCAAGCGGGGAGAGCAATTCGAAAAGTTAGTATTTAATTACAGCAAGACCGCGCTACCTGCTATATATACATCTATATGAAAACTCAGAAAGCAAAATCGTTAACCCGTCAAGGCAGGGAGAGAGAAAAGAAGAAGGGGGGGAGAGGGATAAGGCTAAAACTAGGCAGCTCGTAAAGTCGCAAGCTCAGTGGGCCCGAGGAGCAGGGGCTCAAAGCTTAACGGAATGTAATGGAGAATCTCGTGCAATTGCAACGGGCAAACGCTCTCGGAAGCCCGATAAATCGAGCGCGAGGCTTGGCCGCGCAATAACCCAGCACGCGTATAGTCGTCCGTTGAATCGAAGTGAGCGTGCAAAGCGAAAGGGGGGATCGATCGGAGACTTACCGGTGGCCGAGCCAGACGATTGCAACGACTTGGAGCTGGAGGAGGAGGGTGAGGGTTGGCCGAGGGCCGTGTCTCTAAGCTGCTTCACTCGGCCGACGGGCTGGGGCTTGGCCGGGAACGCCGGCGGGCCCGGCATCAGCAGCCCAGCGGGCGGCTTCACGTCGATCTTCTTCATTTTTTCACCGAGCTCCTCCGGCTCGTTTGATTTGTCGCCGTTATTGTTGGCCGGCGCTCGCTCGTCCCCCTTCGAATCGGACGCCTCGGCGCCGTCCTGACGAGCAACCTGGCGTTCTTCCATGTCTCGACGGCTCGGTCCGCTAGAAGAAACATCGAGATTAGCAGGACTATAGCTTCGGACAAGACTTGCCCCCCTCCCACCCCCGACTCTTTATCCAGTATTGACTTATTTTTATTTACGAGGCCGAAGAAAGCAAATTTATGGGATTTCGCTGATCTAAAAACTGTCCTTTCGCGCAGAGTCGATCAATATTGATATCTTCTTTTTAACAAGTTATTTTAATCATTCGCTCGAAAAATTAATCAAATTAATCTCGCACCAACGTACTTGTACAGAGCGATTCAAATTTTGCCGCCTCGCAAGTTCCGTATACGTAAAACCGCGAGAGGTCGACACTCGTTCCGAACCTCAGCGCGTCGAGATAATAATCAACGGTCGCAAACGTCAAGATCTTCGTTTTCCTCCGGCGATTCGACGCGCTCGAATTTAAATATGCGGAGGAAGCGCAGTGTGCAGACAGCGCGCTCGACGAAAGAAAGTGTTACGAAGAGAGAAAAAGCGAGAGCTGACCAGAAAAAAATGGTACAGCCTTGACACTCCCGACACTCTCTCTGTTTTTATTAATCGTTTCTCTTTCCTTCTCGCCTCTATAATTTGTGCCCAACCGACTGGCATACTGACTCACACGTGAAAGAGAAACGTCAATCTCGTGAAAATTACAGGGAAACGCGGAAAGCAAGAAAGTCGAGCATTCCGTAATCACCAGACTTGCATACGCACAATCGTTGTTTAATCAAGAGCGCCTACTATGTGCCCGAGTGAGAGAGAGAGTGAAAAAAAGAGAGAGGAGTTTGTTTAACGATTGCCAAATTATTGGACGGGCGCGGCCGGTTGCGAAAACGTCAAGAGAAAAAAGAGAAGTAGGGGCGGCAGGAGGGAGAAGCACGCGCGCGCGCGCCAATCCAACGGGGGAGGTGGGCAAGAGGGAGAGAGAGAGGGGCCCGCTGCTGAGCAGGCGCGCGTCGTCGGCTGGCCCCCGCGCGCAAGAGCCGCAACGCGTCCGCGAACGGAGAAGCAGCAGCAGGACAGGTACACAAAGGAGCAGCTCCGACACCCGGACACGTAACCAGCTTAGGACCCGAGAAATAGAGGAGGAAGCGGGAGGAGCTGGGCTTGTCCAGCAGGAGCTGGACGCCTGTGCGAGGGACGTGGAAGACTAATTGCAGTGCTTGGTAGTGCTTGGTTTCGCCGCGACGCCAGTAAGTGCATCTTACAATTTTGCCTCTCTTCATTATGCCCTGCGTTGTAAAAGGGATGGGCTTGGTGTCCACCTAGTGAATCGCGTATTAACTGATCGCGTTAAAAATATCCGTGGCAATGGATTTATTACACCGAGACTTTGATCTACTTATTTTATTCAAATCTCGAGTCTATCGGGGAATTATCGTTTTTCCGAATCTTGGAGAGATGCGATGCTGGATTGTATCGCCGGGGGAAAATGAAGGAAAAACAACAAACGAAACGCCCTGATTTCGGAGCAGAGAGAGTGTTTGTGTATACAGTGGCATTTCGGAGCAGCCGCAGGAACCAGGGCAGAGGCACGCATGAGCAAGAAAGAGAGAGGGATAAAACTCGCACGACAGAGACAAGCGTATTGTGAGAAAGAGAGAGAGAGGGATAAGCGGTATAGCGCGCGCGGAGGGGAGATGTTGTCTGCGGGCATAACCTAAAAAACGCGAGCCACTTACCAGATACGTGTCGAGGCGAAAGGCGAAACGAAGAGACGAGATAGGCCCGATGAGAGTTCAACATGTGTCGACGAGAGATCGATTCACCACATCCTCCACGGACTTGTACACTTTTGAGAAAGAGAGAGAGAAAAAAAGCTAAGAGCTTACGCGACGACCGGTCGAACGCTCCATTCGCTTCTCACTATACAGCTGTGCGCGTTGTTTTTTCAGCGTTTGACGTTCCAAAAGTTCGTCAGCTGGCTTGGAGCATATTCTTCTGTCGCCGGCTACCGACGGCGCTGTGCCTCTGAACGATGCCCACGGGATGTATCGCGACGTCGTGGAATATGAGTTCCAGCGTATGTAATTTCGCCCGCTGCTCGTTTTCGTCGAAAACTTTTCGAGGAAAACATGTGTGCGCCCCTCCCCTCCCTCCCCTCCCAAAGAAGGCGCGTGCGCGTCGACTTCGAATGTGGATATATATGCAAGTGTGGATTTCACCTACCCATTCTCCACCGCATCTCTTTCTTATTTGAATTTATCTTTTTAGAATAGATTAAACCTTGAATATTTTTACCATCTTGTGTTGCGAGATTTCTTTGCAGTGATGTTTAATTTGTTTTAACGTTTGGTTTTTTCCCTCTCGTAATGAAAAAAATTGAGCTTATCGGCTTTCGTGACTTCCTGGTCGAAGCTAATTTCGTCCTTGTGAACGAGAAGCTGTAACATGCTTTAATTCATGTATTTAGGATTGCAAATCATTCTTAACAATTTTTGCCGAACAAAAAATTTAAAATATGAAAAAAAAAAATTTCCTGTACCGGGAATCGAACCCGAGCCTCCTGGGTGAAAGCCAGGTATCCTAGCCACTAGACCATACAGGATCGTGACAGAAAAGAGGAAAATAACAAATTAGAAATAAAAATTTACATTTTACCTTGATAAATATAACAGGACGTTAAAAAAATTAAAGTTGTAACTGTTTTATATACAAACTATTATTTATACGAAAATAGTTTTTGTAGAATCTTAAATAAAAATTGATCGATCGATTTAAAAATAGAACCATAAATTTTTATTTCCGCCAAAGTCGGAAATGATAATTGATTTAGATTCACGACGCCACGCGAGACAGTCAGCTCCTTAATTTATGGTCAAGGAAAATCGGTCAACTTTCGTATAGAGATGAATGACCGCATAAATAAGAACAGACAAAGAACGTTGGCAAGTTCTCATATATACGTATATAGGCACTTGCCTTCTTGCATTACGTATATAGGCACTTGCCCATTACATTTGACGTTTGAGCCTACAATGACGAATTACATCCAACACCCGTGTATTTTCGTTAGCGTCACACACGCACACTCAAAACCATCAATAGTCCAATGAAGAAAAAAAATACCGAAAAAAGCCATATAGTTTATTCAGACAATCCCACAAAATACACAAACGCAAAGGAGCAGCGAAAGAAATAGTCGCACATATTAAAACGCGCATAAAACACTCTGGAGCATTTGAAGAACGCAAGCCGCGCAAAAGAGGAAGACTCGGGGCGTGACGTGATCGTGTCGCATCCCGCAATTTCGCATGCTAATGCAGCCGGGCAAAAAACTCCTATAGCGCGTCTCGCGATTTGCCGAGAGTCGAAGCCGATGCTTTGGCTACATTATTAGCTCATCGAATGAACGCTTATATGCGTGTGCGAGTCTGTGTAGATGTGAGTACCCAAGAGTGAGTATGGAGAAGAAGCTCGTGTGCGACGAGCAAAGCCAAGCACGTTAGTCGAGGAACGCGCGCGTCGAGCGGCGGTCGATTATCGAGTTAAGCTCTGCTCGACTCGCGTCGGCTCTCTCTATCTCTCTCTCGTTGACGATCTTGAACGCCTGCCCCCACGGGCTTTTCGTACTTACGCTCTGGTGCGACAGGTAATTGCTTGTGATAAAGAACCTATTTCGTGGACTCTTCTGCTGCTGGAGAAGTTCAATTTACTTATATCGCTTTATTTTCTACTTTTTCTTCTTCTTTTTTTTTGCTTATTCGGTCGAATTGAGTTTTATTCGAATTTAAATTCGAAACGTCGATTGTGCCTTCTCGGGATTGATCGAGGCTTCCAAAAGTTTTGTTACGAAATTTAATACGTTAAATCAACGGTCAATTTATATACGTTCCATTCGGTAGTTTAGTATCGGAGTTTATTGGTGATCTACAGTGTGAAGAAAAAAAATTTAAAGTGAAGATAGCAATTATCTTTAGTGTCGACTTCATAAAAAAAAAAAAACGGACGGACTGAATGCAACTGGCTACTTTTTGTAACTTAATTTACCGTGAAACCTGTTTGATTCCGTGAAAATAGTTAATTGCACTATTACGGCACATTACGTTTCTTTTAGCTGGCTTTTGTAAATATTTAAACGTTGAGCAAAAAAGAACAATGTTAACAAAGGAATAACGATTTGCATACAAAAAAAAAATCGGTAAAAATAAGATTCGCGACGAGGCATGCATATATTTTTGTAAATTTACTGTTTTCGCATCTAATTAACATGTATTAAATAACATGTGACAAAAAAAAGTTTGGCAGACTAAAAATTAAGTAAAGCGCGATTAGATAAGCAGCGAAGAAATAAAACTTGCAACTAAACTTAAATTCAATTTAAGCGCTATCATTCGCTCAAATGAATCATCCAGGATACGATCAATCCTCTCGTATCGCTATCTGCAGACGACAGCTCGATTGACCAAAATTTCCAAGAAGCATTAACATAATAATTACTGATTCCATTTTCACTCGACATCCATAATTCTCAATCGTAATGGAAAGTATAAAGAAAAATAATGACATTGCAAAGCTTAACAAAGTCCATCGGCACGTCAATCTTGGATAAACCCATCAAACAAAGGTGCGCGAGGCACCGAGATCGTTAAGAAATCAGGGCGTGCTCCTAAGCACGCGAAGGGCCGATCGCATAATAAATCGGTCATAAATTTCACTTTTCCACGAGGTGCTACTTTACCTTCAGAGCGCAGACTTTCACGACTAGCCAGACGCTCTCTTGTCCATTGAATAACCAGTAAACTGCGCTCTTAATGAGACTGGACGCGCCAATGCACGGACGAGGTCGGCGCGCTTTATATACACGTCGACGCTTGAATACAAGTGCGAGCAAGGCTGCGGCGCCCCGCGCGCTTATCGTCGGATTACCCGCGACTTTGGCTTTCAGCTTGTTGCTTCGTGTACGGCTGAGTTAGTAGATATCTTGCTGTTCGGCGAGTTCAACGCTTTTTTTTTTGGAGGATGTGCGGCGAATAGAGGCCGATTATACTCGCAGGTGGAAGTAGGACCTATTACGATGGGCAAAAGAGGGACTTTAGTGAGTGATAGAGTTGTTGCGCCTTTTCTTTTTACGGATCCACGTGTGCGTCAAGTGTTGCTTTGCAAGTTGATGTTTGTACGACTCAATAAATGAGGTTGAATGGCTTTTTTTTTGGTCCGCGCGCAACCGACTGCAACGCGTGACACTTTGTTGCCGGGGGAATTTATGCTAAATTTATTCGGTGTTTGCGCTTGGCAAATTTTTAATTTGTACGGGTGTACGCTGAATAATTTGTGTGTGCCCGCGCTGACATAATCTAATTATGAACAAACTTCGAAGACGACTTATTTCTTAATGGACATTTTGTGTTCGATAAACGTGCCGGTGTATTTTATATTTGTCGAATGATGTCACGACTTATATGTTTTAGGAGTAGTTTTAACGATAACGTGTCTTGTTATCTGGAAAAAGAATAAGAAGGATTTCGTATATGTATGTTGATAAATAAAAGATTAAGAAAATATTTTGGGAGCTTATTGCGCGACTTTATTAATGGTGTTGGTAAATAAATATACACAATAATTCGATAAGATCGGAACACGCGAATTTTTTTTAAATATTTTTGCGAGATAAAAATAATTTGCGGGGCGTTATCGCGGTACCTTACATAATTTTACTAACAATTGTTAGATTTTACATGTGTAACGAAACTTTCATACATCGAATTAATTTACGGAAAATATTAAGTGTGTTATTGTTTGTTTTTTATTATGGAAATATAACCTAATAAACTAGTAACGTAACCAATAAACTAATCAAAATTTTTGTAAGATGCACACCACGTATAAATTTACGCGTTAAAAAATTATTCACAATCTTGAATTCCAACAATTAAAAAAAAAATTCCAAACAATCAACAAAATGTCCATTACTTTTGCAAAATTTAAATTTTCTCTAAAAAACTGTATAAACGACGAATCATAACACAAAAAAAACAAAATCGATCAACCTTCAAAAGAAGAGTGTCGTAAAAAAAGTCCACAGTACAACCAATACGTAATTAAATCACCAACCAACCCTAAAGTTTTAACATTAAAACAGCCAAACCGACAATGGCATATCTAATCTGCACGCGTGTGCCATACCCTCGCTTACATATCATCACCAACATATTTTCCGCTTCCCGCAGATAAATGCATTTATCCGGCATCGGCCGAAGGAACGGTCCGACAAGAAAGGCAAGATGAGAAACATCGCGAAAGTTGTAAATCTGATCCACCGGCTCGTGGAGTTCGTGGCCCGTGGATTCTTCCTGCTGGTCGCCTATCTGTCCGGGCCCGCCGAGTCCCAGCCGGAGATCAAGGACCTCACACTCTTGCACAGTGCCTCGACCCTTGCCCTCAAAATACGTACTCGTCAAGTAAGCATCTCACTTCGTAAACACACAAGTCAAAATGATAAAAGAAACTGATTACATCTTGCATTGCAGTTGTCATCTGAGAGTGTGGTAAAGTCCTACATCGCAAGGATCGTCGAAGTCCAGCCTATCCTGAACTGCATGTCGGAGGACAGGTTCAATGCCGCGCTCGAGGATGCTAAAAAGTGTGATGAGCTGCTCAACTCGCCCGGCGGCCCGTCCGCCGAAGTTTTGGCCAAAGACAAGCCGTTCTTCGGCGTTCCATTCACGACCAAGGTTTGAACTTTGCATAGAGACACTTGCCTAGACTTGCTGTGAAAAAAAACCAGAAAATTCATACGTTTCTATTTCCAGGACTGCATAGCCATCGAGAACATGAAACAGACGGCCGGTCTGGTGGCGCGCAAGAATTGCCGGCCGAACAAGGATTCCGAGGCTGTGAAGCTAATGAGACTAGCCGGGGCGATACCGCTCGCTACGACGAACGTATCCGAGCTCGCCATGTGGTGGGAGAGCACGAATTGCTTGTACGGCACTACGAGAAATCCCTACAACACCAGGTACGAAATACGAGTCTAAATATGCCTGGTCTTGATTTATGCCTTACTTTTGCGTATTTCACGTATTTCAGGCACATCGTTGGCGGATCCTCGGGAGGCGAGGGCTGCATTCAAGCTGCAGCCGCATCTCCTTGTGGCATCGGCTCGGACATCGGCGGCTCGATCCGCATGCCGAGTTTCTTCAATGGGATATTCGGTCACAAGCCCTCCAAAGGTGTCGTGTCCAACGAGGGCCAGCATCCGAACGCCTACACGGAGGAGCAGAACGATCTGCTCGCGGTCGGGCCGATGTGCCGTTACGCCGAGGACTTGAAGCCCATGCTCCGCACGCTAGCCGGCAAAAAAGCCGAGCTGCTCAAACTCGACGAGAAAGTCGACGTCTCCAAGATTAAGGTACGTCGATCTAAGCGCACTTTTGCAAATTCGCGGATGACTCATCGGGTACACGATTCTCATTAAAAGTATTTCGAGTAAAAATAAAGACGGTATTAATGGCGAGATAAGATAAGCGGACGATCGATCGATCGGATCTTGTTGTCAAAACAAGGCTTATCAACACAAGTGGAGACTTTATGCGGTCATTTAACCTGGTTATAAACGACGCAGGTGTATTACATGGAGGACAACGGAGGGGAGATGCTGGTGTCCTCCGTCGATCCGGAGATCAAAGACGCCATGCGCCGGGTCGTTATCTATCTCGACAAGGCGTACGACGTCAAGGCCAAGAGGGTGGAGATTCGCAAGTTCCGAAAGGGCCTCGCCCTGTGGCTGGCGCGCATGGCAAGCGCCGAAGGCAAGAACTTCTCCTACGAGATGAGCAACTGCTGCGGCAACTTCAACGTCCTTTGGGAGCTCGCCAAGTGGCTCTGCTTCATGAGCAACCACACCATCGTTGCTCTCATTACGGCGGCCTTCGAGCGCTTCAACGTCAGCTACGGTAGCGAACTGCAGCACAAGCTCAAGCAGCAGGGACAAGAGCTGCAGCAGGAGTTTAGGGTAGATTCTTGTTGCTTTTAGCGAGAAGAAGATGACGATCGATTTGTGAGTGTATGTATTTTTGGGGATTTCAGGATATGCTGGGCGACGATGGGGTCTTCTTGTACCCGACTCATCCGACCGCTGCGCCGCTGCATCACGAGCCGCTTATCAAACCTTTTAATTTCTCGTACACGTCCATTATTAACGTTCTCGGACTGCCCGCTACAGCCTGTCCCCTTGGATTGAACAAGCAAGGGCTTCCTATAGGATTACAAGTAGGTTTATCGTTGTCTAAACATGGGCATATATTTTGTTAATTTTTTATCCAAATATGTGACGATTGCGTGTGTATTTGTAGGTGGTTGGCGGACTTTACCAGGATCATTTGACCTTGGCAATCGCCGAGGAGCTTCAACGCGGATTTGGAGGCTGGGTACCTCCAAGAATAGTCGACTGACGCGGCAGCGTCGGTTTATCTTCCTGAGCCGAAACGATATAGCCACCGAACAATGCCTTATAGACTCGAAAGCAACGTTATAGCCGCTGAACAATGCCTTTTGTAGCCTTGGCGGTAAATGCCGCAGGGCTACAAAAATTTTTTATACTTCAATTGCGCGCGCGGGCCCTATTGGGCCCCTCCTTCACCCTATTTGGATATGTTCGATTGCGCGTCCAGCGCAAGGGATTACCTGCCGCAAGATTATTACTTGTTGCTTCTTTGTTTCTCACACCACGACGGCAATGTTTGTTATTTATTTTTTTTTTCATATAATGGGATTCCATGAGCGCAGTGGTTATTATAGTTGAATTCGTAGAAAAAGTGGATGGTGCATCGACACGTGCGTTTATTTATTGTTAATTTCCGTGGAACAACACAAAAAAAGTCTATTTTATGTACGTATTGTAAAAAAACAAACAAACAAACAACAATAAAACCATGATTATTTTTATCTGTTTTCAAAGAATTGTTGGACTTTCTTACGGCCACTATACCGCGGATTCAACAATGAAAAGGCAAAATTTAGAAATATCATTGAGATTTATTGTGCAATTCAATTGTAAATATAAATCACTCGTTTCGTCGCATTCACAATACTGGATCTCACGATACGGAAGACACGCTTGCTTCGTCTTCCTCGAATGACAGTTAAACAATGATAAAAGGGAAGGGAGGAAAAGATGTATTTAAAATTACAAAATACTAAGTTTACAGAATAATGAGACTTATCGATAGTTTTTTTTATGTTTGAGATAATTGGATAATACTTATATCAACATCACGTGCCATGTAACGAACATGACTCCATTCTACATCGACAACGTAATTGTAAACAATGCAAATACGCGCTGATCGCGTATATCAATTCCTATAGCTATACCGCCACACTCTCTTCGTCTCTCATAGACGCACACCGAACAAAGTCTTCCGATAGATCACGGCGTTCGAGGATCGCCAAAAATTAAGTAACTTCTCTCTGTCATGGTACATAATAGGACAAGTCCAAGTCGCTAAAAACTAAACCTCCCGCTCGAGGTCGAGACTCGTCGCTGGGCCTTCTCATATCAAAAGGGAAACACTCCAATAAATCCGCTCTCTCGGAACAGAGTTGATCCTACGAGATGAGATTGCGCTTCTCCTCCCGAGCGCCCTTCTCCTTCCGCACAGCCTCGGGTTCGCTGGCCCGAGAGTTACTGAGCTTGCGATTGGGCGAATCCCCGTCGTCGTCCTCGTCGTCGTTAACAGCCGCCTCGGAAACGAGATCGCTCGCCGAGAGCTGCTGCATGTCCCGCATCTCGATAGCGCTACCAGGCCTGCCCGAGGCTGCTCCCCGGGTCTCGCTACCATCCCCAGCCTCGCGTCGCGACGCCCGCCTCTCAGGTCGGGTGGAGCTCTGAGCGCTCTCGGGGGGCAGCTGGATCTCCGGCTCGCGGCCGTTCTCCATCGACAGCTCGGCCTCCTTGACGGCCGTGTGGATGACCGGCTCGGCCCAGAGTCCCGGGTTGAAGGCCGGCCCGGTGCCGCCCAGCTCCGACGGCAGGATGTCCAGCGGCAGGTGCTGGTGCAGCGTGCTCAGATTGTTGCCGTGCAGGTAGATCTGTGTAAGCAAGAAAAAAATCGATTAAATCGATTTGCATGGGGAAATTATATAGACAAACGTATGCATACCTTTTTCCTGGTTTTCTCGTCGAGGAAGGGCTTGACAAGCGCAAGAGTCGCTTGGACGTAGAGAGGCGCGGAGATGAAGTGAATGGCCTTGAATCGGGCTGGAAACCGACCGCGAAGGGTTGATATCAAATTTCTGAGCGCGCCAGCGCCCAAGGCCCCACCTTGGCGCAGCGTGAAACCGCTCCAGTCCACCACGGCCACGAAGCCGGATTGCTGCCGGAAAGACAAGGATGAGCTCTCTACTACCATGTCTCTACTTTACGCATATCTCTCAGCTCCGCGCGAGAAAGAGCCGTGAGAATGTGTGAATACTGCGTTACAATGTTGTTCTCTTTTTTCGTTCTTTTCCAGCCGTGGGATCTCGTGGGCTCTTTTTGTCGCTGCTTCATTATAACACGCGTAAGAGTATATTGCCGTACTCACCTGGTTTCTCGGGTCTTGAATCAAGGTTTCCAAGACCAAGAAGATGGCTCGCTGCACGGCTAGTGCTGGTATCGCTATTGGATCCCACTGGGAGGCTAATACGATTAGCACGCATCGTCCTTTCCTACGGTAAATACATTTTATTGTTAACAATTATGCGAATTGTTTTATTGTCTTTTGAAAAGTGTCGATGATTTCGTGATGCGAATTAAGGGCATAAAATAGTTCAACAATTAAATTGGTATAGCGAAGGCTAATCTATATCCCTATTGATCAGTTGGAAATGCACAGATGGTGAGATAGTAGAAGGTATTACAAAAATCCAAGAGTATGGCGATGTAACTTTGTGGGCTTTACTTTTCGAGTTACTATACTGTTAATTGCCTGCTTTAAAGAAAAAATCGATAGACATTTTAAAAGGCACGAAACCCAAAAATAAATCGTAACTGCGAAACTGCGAAGAGAAAACGAATTTGAAAAAAGATAAGCAAGACGAGCAACGCGTGTAATAAGTAAATGCAGCAATGTTTCTTATATTTCTTTCTGCGCCTCGGCGTTTCCTTAACGGCTCTAATCTTCAAATTTTGTAAGCCAAACAAACACGAGATGTTATTAAACACACGGCAATTACAGGCTGACACACAATCGTCGTGTGTATAAAGAACTTATCGCTCAGTCGACCGAAAAATCTCACGTCGCTTCAATATCGTCATCAAAAAAAAAATCACGGTTAAAATCTTCAACGTCGGAAAAGCCTAAAACTCGCAGGCACGTCCCAGCGCGAGATAAGCATCCGAAAAGCTAAGCAAAGAAATAAAAAGAAAAAATTCACGCGACACGTCCATGAGACAAAAGAAGAGAAAAAAGAGTAAACACGCCGTATGTCAACAAATATTGTTGGTACACATACCTGTCGCGAGCCGGCAGAACACCTGGTATTCCGGCTCTAAGGGCGCTTTGTATCGTCGGATCGCAGGCGGTGAGGTTGCCAAATATGTCCTGCCGCTGGGCGAGCTGCGCCTGGTAGGCGGCAATCAGCTCGGCCGCCTGCTCCGTCCTGTACTTCCGCGCCAGCAGGAAGCGCGTGATGTACTCGTCCGTGCACTCCTTCAGCTCTGCCGACAATAAAAAACGTTTTATTTTACCTGCCACCCTCGTCTTACGTTTTTTTTGCATCTATACAGTCACTAGTATTATTACACGACACTTTTTTACTATGTGGTGACTTAACTTTCTCCCCTCCCCGCCTCAATTTTCTTTATGTTTCGGTGGTTAATTTAACTTTTACTGCTCGTGGTTTATAATATATATAATAAATTTAGCGTTATTCAAGCACCCGGATGTTTACGCGGCTCTCCAAAGTGAAGCAGGTTATTAAAGGTTGCCCAACAGTTGCCGCAGTTCTCTTTTTCTCGTGATTATATCCAAATAATCTAAAAACACATGAAAACGAACGTAGTTTTTCCAAGCCTACTCGAGTTTTCCTCGAAACGCTTAGAGCTTACGGACAAATGTGACTCGTACACACACACGTATGCGATATACGGCTCTTACATCATTGCGAAACCTTTGTAAACGAAGCGCACTTACGCGAGGCAAGGGGGGGGGGAGAGAAGAGGAGTAAAAAAGAAACATAAAGAGTTTCACATTTTCATCAATTCGCCGAAGCGCAATAATAATTTAGAGTCCGAGTGTTTAAAACTAAAAGTCAAATTTAACGCTGCAAACGCTCTGCTATGTGTGCTGCAGCACACGCAATCGGCCGATCTCGTTGCGTAACGCTCTTCTCTTTCGTCTTCTTCGTTTTCTTTTCGAACGCCTATATAGTTATATTACGAGAGAACGTTTCGCACAAGGAGAGTGTCAGGTCTGCGAAGAAAGGATTTTAATAAAACTTGGAGAGGTGCTTACTGGCATTAAATACAGGATGTTTTGTGCCATTAATTCGTTATCATAGGCCTTTTTTGGGTTGATCGCAGCCTTATATAAAAATCCCTTTTATTCAACATAAAAACCAATATTGCACGTTAACCAAGTAATATTAGGTTTTAAAATTTTATTCAATATGAAGAAACATTAATAAAACTACAATTTATACCTTGTCGCTAAGCATTATAACAATATTTTTCACAAATACACAGCGTCAATTCCAGTTTATCATTTAATAACAATTAAATGATGCTCATAAACATATTTGTTTATTAAATACTCATTATAAACTTTACATTTATGATATATTTGATAATACGTAATAAATATATTTATGATGTCTATTTACTTGTTTTTAAATGATTAATTAGAGTTGACATTGTGTATCTGTGTACGCTAAAACGACTAGGCATAAAATGAAGTTTTATTAATGTTTCTTCATTGTATACAAGTTTAAATAAAATCCCTTCTCCGCAGACTTGACACTCTCCTTGTCAGTTAGATGAAAGAAAAAACAAAAAAAAAGGCAACAAACGTTGAAGGCTATCTTTCGCGCGCAGCCGAGCCGTAGCGCTATACGTATTCCAACGCGGGCGTGTATGTGTACGATAAGTGTATTCTTTTTTTTTTTAGCAAGTCGACGAAAATCGACGATTATAAGCATGCGCTTGTGCGTCGTTTTTTCCGTTTTTTATATGTGCCAGTGGCTTATCTCAAACAAAACAATGTTGTAACGGGGAATACGCGAATACGGCAATAAATCCGCGAGAGTCCCTCGTCAACGTCTCGTAAATGTAATAACAGAGTCGCGAGATATATATTGTGCTTTTATTGGGCAGAGGCTTCAGGTACAGCGTGAAACGTATAACGTCTAGATAAACGATTTTTTCGGCTAACTGTACATTGTTCGGCTGTTCCGGACCGAGTATCGCCCGTAAAACTTACTCTGCATAGCAATGATTACACGTATAGCCTATTACGTAGGAGACATTAACGATTAGAGGAACGCCGCACGCGTCGATGATAATCACATTTTTCCTGCTCGGGATATTTTTAGCTTTATTCACGCGGTCACTAAAAATCACCGGATTTTTCATTGAATAAACTTATATTTAACTTTCCAACTCGTATAACGATAAACATTACCAAGCAGCCTGTAAAATCGTCTCTCGCGCAATCGTTACAGTTTCAACCCGAAACTCGATTTACAGGAGTTACGCAAAGAGCGAAAGAGATTACGACAAAAAACAAGAGAGTGAGAGAAACGCGAGGCTTGTAAAAAATAAAACCTCGACGTTACGCCGGTCCTTATCGCCTGTATATACCAGCTGCGCGCCGTTATAAAGCAAAGTCAACACGGAGCGCTGCAACTAGCCCGCGCTGCATTTTTATTGCGCGGCCCGCGGGTAAGCCGAGCACTAGTACGCGTCACCGCAAAACTCAAAACGCGCGCACAACCATGTAGACCGCTAAATTTTTGTTTCCCCGCTCCACAGCCCTCCGCTACAACCGATTTAAATTTCCTCGAATGGCTCCGCGCTTATAGAGTCTGTAACTGCAACTTTCTCTTTTCACCAACTATCATTTTCACGGAGCTGACGAAACTGAAAATCACAATAGCGATATTCTCTCGTAAAGTAATAGACGAATAAAGGAAGGGAAAACTCACCGACGCCGGGCATGTCCTGCAGCATGCCGCGCACAGTTTTGATGGCGAGCTTCTTGTCGCGTATGTTGAACCTCTGCTGCTCCTCGTAGATGCACCGAGCGAGCGCGTGATTCGCGTGGGCCCTGCTCGGGTCCCACATGTACTCGCAGTACTCGGCCATGTTCTCCTGTCGAAAGCGGCTCTCTTCGTTTACACCTTACCGATACTTCCTTCGCTCGTCCGTCGTACAAAATCGGCCGCAGTGGAAAAGCCGGCCTCTGCTCGCCGGTCAGACCAGCGACTGTACACGGGCTACTTGCACACACAATCACTCAGCGCTGTTGCTCGGCCGGCTGGCGGCTGCTGCTCGCGTGACAATAGGCCCACTGCGCTGCTGCTGCTGGCGTCTACAACGGCGATCGCAGAACTCGGCGCGCTTGCGATGCATGTCGCGTCAAACCGACGACTCCTCGCTCTCGTACAGCCTGGCACTGCTCCGGGCGCGCACGTACACGGGGCCGTGACTCAGCGGCGATTAGCCGCGCGAGAAGGAAGCGGTAACCCCCTGCCGCCGCCGCTGCTCTCCTCCCTCCCCCTTGCCCCGCGGTCGTTCCACCTCGAGCCGCCACCGCCGGATCCCTCTCCTTCCTCCGGAGTCCGTGACTATACTCTATACTCCTCGGCTGTGAACAAGGATGTTTACCGTTAAGCGTTATAAGTCTACGCCACCAATGCGGCTTTTGTGCGCTTCGGAATCGAGCTTATCCCTCCCCTGCATAACTCGCTCTATTTGTTGGCCGAGTCTGGTTTTTTTAGGATAGAGTTGGGAAAGTTTTGGAAAATTCGGTGGAAGGACCGATGGCCTTTTTTTGTTCTCAGCGCTTATGAGTCGGAAAACGTGAAATGTATTTACACGACGTTGAGTCACACCACCTGTGCACGTCTCTCTATTTTTTGTTCCTTTTTAAATATTTGAAAAAGGCGTGATTCCAATGGTTATATCAATGTTTTGGTTCTTTCTGCTAAATGCTTTTATGATAGATGACAGTGAGCTGGCGTTTCTTTATTAATATCGAGCTTTTTTTACAAAAAAAAAAATTCAATGTAGAAAGTCGTTCGAGTGATATTTCTTAGAGGAAGTTTCAGCCCGAATAAACATCGAAATCTTTCACTTTTACTATCAGCGTTGATTTATGAAAATAAAAATTAAATAAAATCAAAACAGGCGAGAGCGGTTGAATTCTTATACGAGGCCTCGCGCGCGTGTATATTGTAAATCAAGGGTGTGTATGAGTAACGGAGATACGAGATGTGTTGTAAATTCACGCAGTTTGCGAAAAGTGAAAGTAAAATGCAGCGGCATAAGAATCGCCGACGTTGGCTTTTACAATAAATTCCTTATTTAACTGGTTTTCTAATTCATTTCGAGCAAGAAATTTTTCACTTCGCCTCGTCGTCGTTGCAATAGGATATATCAAACAATATTGCACTCATCGTTTTCTTTTTTTTTTTTGTTTTGTTTGAACAAATTAAACTTTCGAATATAATTGTATTAGTATCACGTTTCGTAAATCATACGTTTATAAAACCTATAGGATTTCCAGTCCTGGAAGTAAGGAAATTATTCGAGCTGTCCGTCATCTCTTTGGACTATTAGTCGATCTTGATGGAAAACGTCAAACAAATTAGTTAAGCGCAATCGCGCAAAATTTACGTTGTGTTTAAGTAGAACTAGCCGAGTGTATTCAGACATTATCGCGATTTAATTTTCGATCGTTTCCTTTCGATTTTATTCCCTATTACAAAAGCTCAAAATACCCCTGCTCCAAATTACATCGCGTTTATCTTATTTTATCGTCGCTAAGTCCCTTTATCAAAAAATTTTTACGACCCCCTCCAAAATTCCAAATCCGTCACAAATACAACTCTCGATAAAGAAAAAAAATCCATCAAATTTTTTTCCAGCCACTCAATCCATACCCGCGCATCGGACATTTTCTTAGCGTCGGAAAGCAAGAGAGAGCGTAGGCGCAAGTGAGCGATTGATTTGTCGTTTCGCGCTCGCCCACGCTGTTCTCTCTCTCTCTCGAAGCCGTCAAAGCAGCTCTCAGCGATCCAAGCACACACCGGTTTTTCCCTCATATATACCCGCGAACACAGAGCCGTCAAGCGAAAAGGCGACGATAACGCGAGGACGAATTACAGCCGGGGATAAAAATCGAAAGAGACGCGGCAGCTCTCGAAGTAAAGGGAGCACACAGCGAGACGAGGAGAGAGAGAACACGCTGACTCATCGAGCTGTACGGCCGTTCTCCATTTCGCAAGGCTTTGACGAAAAGTAACCGGCGAGAGAGGCTTTCCGTCGCGTTGCGGCCTCGCGAGAGATACATATGCCGCTCCGGGAGCCGAACGAAGGGACTTTGAAGGACGATCTTTTATATTTTGCTCTCGTTTCTTTTTTGCTATTTCGTAACATCTTTCTTTTTTTCTTCCCTCGAGAGAGACTATTGTTGCCTTTGCCCTCGATTTTTAAACGCGCCACGTGTGCATAGGTGCGCTCGCGCGAGACTTTGTAAAAGTGATCGCGCGCACGCAAGCGACCTTGACATTCTTCCAAACTGGATTTTTCGCCGCGAGTTAGGGGGGGAAGGGGCCCAACGAGATAAGTATCTGTTTCTAAGGAGATCCCTGATATATCGAACTTAATGGCCTAGCTCAATGTAGTTAAAGGTATACAGGATATACACGCGAGTTTAATCGATGTTTCTTTTTCTTCAACCGAGTGTGTGTACTCGTTTATTCAAATATTAAAACGATGAGCTAACGTTTACCTTTTGACAAATCGCAGGAGGCAGACTAAGCGATAACGTTGATTCACTTACACATAAGTCATACCTATCGAACTCTCTCTCTCTTTGTCGTTCGGCGTTTGCGCGCGCCTTTGTACAGCGCGAGTTTTAAACAAGCCTGTATATATAAGCGTCCGATGAGTGGTTATAAAAACGCAGCGTATTGTGACTGGCCACTTAATAGAAGTGTGCGCGCGCGATAAAGGAAAACAAATTGTTTCGGTTACGCGTGTGCGTGTGTGGTCACACCCTTTTCCGGATCATTTGGCCGTAAATAACCTTGAACGAGCGCGATCGCGATTCCTTGCCGGCGCCGCTCGACGTGTAATGACATGTAGCGTTACAATGGGCCGCATAATGTAACATTATATCGGCGACGTTTATTGTGCGACAGATCAATTGCAAATAGCGCGTCGCAGTGTGCTCTATAAGCGCTCGGAACAATTATACGAGCATCGACGCATAAAGATATGCGCGCATTAAAAAGAAATAAAGGAAAACTTGAAGTTTCATGGATTTTAATTGTGCTTCGAAAATATAGCCGTTTTTCAGTAAACATAGCATAGCCGTGACCAATAAATGCAGACGCAGGAAATCGTTTTTATGAAAAACGCAGGAGGAGAGCGTTATATCGCTATCGAGTACGCGAATTTACATTTTCAAATATATATAATTTATTATTCCAGCTCGTGCGTCCGCGCTGACTTTTTAAACTAGTTTTCACGATATACTATACCGCCTAAAATTCATATTATTGTAATTTGAGAGGCGCTTATAAAACGCAGTCGATAACGATGGTAATAACGCACGCACACGCGAGCATTGACACAGTTTGAGGTGTTTAACGAAAACAGAAATTAAAGTAGCATGGAAAGCTTATATGAAATGCAAATTCTCGTCGTATCTTTATCGCGGAACAACCGTACTGTACGCTAACCGAAATGTCTTGAAGCACGAGCTATATTAGCACGGTGTCAGCATATTTTTTTCACTCTCTTTTTTCAATCAAGTCGCAAACGTCAGCGTCACCTATCTAGAATATAGCAAATTCCACTTGACCGTCTGCGAAGAAGAGCAACGACGCATAGCGTCACGTTTACAAAACGCCGCGCAAACTCAGCAATCTCAAGACACCTACTTCTCTCTCTCTCTCGCTCAGAGTCAATACACTCGTTTCTTTCGATTCAATTATATACGTTGAAAAAGCAACAGCGAAAAAAAGTAACATAAGACACGTTCGCCGCTGGTTAAGCGCAAAACGTACAAGCGATAAAGAAAAAAACGAAGAAGAAGAAGGACAGGATAAGCATAAGAGCGAAGCTAGATAGAAGCACCAAGGCCAATATACGCGCGTTACATACGTCGATATATATAGAGAGAGAGAGAGAAAGAGAGGAGGAAGCAGAAGAAGAAAAAAAGAGAAGTCAGCAGTGCGTATAAAAAGCGAGAATCGCATTAGCGGCCCGACGCGAATCCAAGAGCCAATTGCAGCGTCGTCGTATATCGATAATATAAAAGCCGCGCTGAGCTGGCGAGTAGTTTATATACCTGCTGTTCCTCTCTCGGCGCGTCTTTCTCGAAAAGAGTATACGAGAGAAGGAAGACGACCGGACTCCAGGAGTAGTCCCTCTCTCTCACCACGTGCAGTAGCGCTCCGTGCCGCGTCGACGAAGCGACTGCCTATGGCCTTCGCGGTAAATGCTGGCGCGGTGTGTCTGCTCGCCTTGTTCTTTTTTTTTTCTTATTACACGAATCTAGAGCCGTGTGTGCCGCCGTGGCGCGCGCTCGTCACTAAAACAGCGAGTCTCGCTGCGATCGATCGTTTCCCACGAGTCAAGCCCCCGCTCGCGCGACTAGTCGTCAATCGGCACGTGTGTGCAGCTGTACAAGCTCTTTCTCTACATAGCATTATCTATAGCTCGGCGCTCGTGGAACACACCTGTCCCGCACGCCAGCCAACGCGACTACCGCCGGCCTTTTTACGGATAGGTCCCCCTGTGCTAGAGCGCCGAGCATGCAGGATGCGCGGCCGGCCTTACCGATCTTGTATACCGATAACACTCTTGGAATTGCTTTTCGCGCGAAAGCTCAGAGAGCGTCCCTCTCTGCGTTGTTTTTTTTTTCTTTTCTCTCGCTCTGTAATAGACGCTGCACCGGAACTCCGCAACGGCGATGCGCGGCCTTTTTTTTTAATGCCCTGGACTCCGGCCGCGCTGGATCTGCGTTTTTCGACGCGTTACCATTATGCTACGCAGCCGAGAGGAGCTCTGATGGCGATTCTGTGTTTGCGCAGATGCGATATCATTGTTCGCTCGCGCGGAATGAGCGCGTTTTATTTTTAGTCTTTTTTTTCGCTCATGGTTTTGTTGCGCTCGTATACTGTCTGGCGCTGCCTGCGGTAATGGCGAAATGTGTACGGTGAAGGTAAAAATTATGATGTTACCGAAGGTGTAACATTGCAGGCTGCGGTAATTCTTTTGCTTTTTATTTTTGTACCGGTGCAAGGCTATAATCGGTTTTAGGTGGACACTGTCTGGTCTGATACTTTTTTTATATAACTTATTTCTAATTTAATTGATAGTGAAAATTTAGTACAAATGACTGAGAAAAAAGGAAATTTTTTAAGTAGAGTATAACGTGTAGTACAAGTGGAGTTTAATGTGCTTTGAGTTCGAAGAAACGTGTTCGACTTTTCTTTTATAAATAGTCTAATGGTTTTCGAGGAATCATGCATTTTTAACACGTGTTAGTCTGTATTAATATTTTATCATTAGTTTTCAATGATAAGTAATTACTTACCATTTGAGCATCGCAAAGAGCTATCTTACGTATACCTACAACAGATGGCTCTGTGTGATATTTATACACAAAAAAAATTTTCAAAATTTCCTTTGGATTTTATTGCAAAATAGTAAGATTGGTTATACTCTCAAAAAGCTTATACAATAATATTTATATACTTTTCAAAAAATATTTCTTCAAAACATTAGCATAAATATTGATAAAAATATCACTTTTGTTTTCAAACATAAAAGCATAAATTTATTTTCATATTTGAAAACGTAAAAAAGCAAAGTTACGTCTTCGAATGATAATAAATAAACTGTAGCCTAATGTAAACACACATAAAGAATAAGAAAAATTAACGTTATAAAAATAAGTTCTGTAATACCAGGCATCATGGCAATTAGACGCTATGGTTTCGTGAACATAGGCCCCCTCCAGTACATAGCTATATATTTATATTCGTTCCGCCATCAACGAATAAGGATACTCTCGTGCGTAACTTGCTTCGTTCGTTAAGCCAACTTACTCCTTCACGTGTAAATCGCCAATGCGTTCGATCATCGACGGTCAAGGTTAAGCGCGGCCGAGTGTACTCTAATATAGCCGGCTCCGTCTCTGCTTACGTGTACTTTTTGTATTAAATGATCTGCCAAAAGAGAAGCCACGAACAAACACACAGCGACATTCCTTGTGCTGAATGGTTCGATGAAACTCGGCGCCGATTGACGTCTGTAGGAGCCTGTTTTACAGGAGAAAAAAATTGAATCGTTTCGCATAATGGGTTGGTGAAAAAGTAGAAGAGCTGCTTAGGCGATTATTCCTTTTTTCGAAAATTATATATCAATTAGGTGTTTTTCCTAATTCGTAAATAGTATAAATCATAATAATATGTGTGTATAAGAAATTTATACCGCTTAGACTTTTTGAATTAAGTATGCGTAACTCGGTTAAAAAACAAGGAAATAAATAAAATTAGAGACAGATGTTAATGCTGTACGCTGTACCAGAGATCAAGATCTTACTCTTTTTAAAATTAATGAATCCATTTTAAATATTTAAGTTTATGTACATATGTCACTCACAATAGAAATGTCACGATTGTCTTGCGTAATTTAAGATAATGTGGTTAACAGAAGATAAATGCGCATTAATGCGATATATTTTCAACATTATAAAAGCGCAATTAATCTCTTCTCTCCGTTTGCGCAAATATTCAATAATAAATATTTTAAATGCTAAAATTAGACAAACACACATTATGGGCGTAACTAATGGAAGAACCTCAGGCTTATTTGCCTTGTGAATATCAATGCAAATTAAGTCGGTCAAAGCCTTTATCCTTATAGTTATCAGGCCCGACGTTAAAAAAAAAAACAAGACGTAATATAAAAACCTGCGAGATTTCACGTGAAATTTTTCGAGAAAATAAAATTTACATCTGTCACGGTAGTTCTTTCTTGACGACATTCGTTCTAAAAATTTGGACAAGACCAAGCTAATACATCAATCGCTTATAAAATCGTTATTTTTTTCTCAATTTGAACGACCAAAAATAAATAACGTTACACAATCATTTTGTCTAGCTGTATCTATATCAAAGAGTTTCACAAAGGTTTCGACGCTCTAATGGCAAATTTGAGTCGTATAACAAGAAAAAAAAATCGCAGACAAAATTAGAATTAGCTTTTTTCGGAACGAGCCAATATAACCGGCGGGCATATTATGTGCGCGTATTGCAAAGTTGAAAAAAAAAGCTCTAACGACAAAACCGCAGTTCAGACACATAGATCAGGTTCGCGTATAAATTATCAATAGACCGAGTCACATCATCTATCAAATCAAGGTGATCCTCCTCGGCAACACTCGTGTGTCTATCCTGTCGCACGTGGATGATCCAGCGGCAGACCGAGGACACACGCTTGTTCAGACGTTCTGTGTGTTCGTCTGTGTCTGGCGTATACCCCAAGGAGCATGTCTTCCGCTGTCAAAGTCAAGTTTACGTCTAGCAAATGCCTCGGGGGGGCCTAGGACTTCTGTTCGTTCGATATTTCGCGGGATAGAAAAGAGTCTTATGCGCTGGCGCATTCTCGGTCTACATATCGGCTTATCAAGCGTACGCAGGCGCAGGCTCGAGGGTGAAGAGCCGCCGGCGCATCTCGAGCGGGGGCAGGAGGAGGAGGAGTAGCAGCCAAGCGCAGAGCAAAGGTGGGGTGTGTAGGTATACGCGGGCGTGTGTGTGTGTGACGTAACCGGTTATTCGTGTTTGACCGCAGGCACATAGCACAGAGAGGCGCGCGCGGTGCGGTGGCAGCGGCATCGTCGTCGTCATTATAGCGGTGTCTCGGCCTAAGCTATCCTCTCCGTCCGGCTGCTCCGCGGAGCGTGCGATTAAAAACGTGTGATAGCCGCGGACGTGCCCGCCCGCCCCCCTCCCCTCCTCGCACCGCTGCAGGGGCGCGCACACAACACGCTCGTCGTCATAGTCGTCGGCGTTCCGGCCAGTCATCGCTGTATCGCCAAGCGACGCGTCGCTTCTTCTACCTTCGCCGCATATAATATAACTCTCGCTCTTCTCTCCTCGCGCGCGATATACATATTGGTGCTCTCCGAGAGAGGAGCCTCGTCTATACCGCATCCCCCGCGTCGTTCGAAGCATCTCTCTTTGACCTTCCTCTCTCCCTCTCCCTCGTGCCCGTCTAAGCTCTCCTCCTCCCCCTCCTTCCTCAGCCGTCAACGCAACGCCGAAAAATCTCGCCGGCTGATCGACGCGCATCGATGAGTCGAATAGAGCCTGCTCCGGAGCGAACGACCACTTAGCAGCCGAACGCTCCGCCGTGTGAACGAGAGAGACCGACGTCCCCCGACTTCTAGGACACGTCTTATACCGACGACTAATATATAGCACCAGCGCAAAGACCAATGTGAGTTTTATTTCATCTAAACCTTCTCTTATTTATTTCAATTTTCTTTTTTTTTCCCTTTTCGTCTTCTGTTGATTAGATATATATTTGTAGAGTCGAGTGCATCGCGATTGTTTTGCCCTGCAATACGTATAGTGTCCGCGAGCTTTTTCTCTTTAACTTTGATATTATCGACTGTCGATGCGAAAGGGATATATAAGTTCACTTGTGTACTAGGGTTTGTGTAATATTGGCGTCGGAAGTCGGAGTTTTCGTGGATATCTATGTTTGAAGAATTCCTTGTATCAATTTGTTGTTGTCTACGTTAGACAGCGTATTACACGGCAAGATAAGGTAGTATCGCTGGCACATACCTCAATGACAGGTTAAAATGATTGCCGAGTGTCGAGCGCTCTAAGTCTTCCGGAAAGTTTACTTATTTGCATGAGCGTCCTCGGATTGTTTATCGCGATAATCATCTCGTCGACTTTTTTACTCTTTTTGATTAAAGATCCTCGAACTGATTGCAAAACGTACGTCTGCAGGGATATTTGACGATTAAATTACATGCAAATTTATCGCAATGTTTTTCTTATTCTTTTTTGTTTCTGCGATTGACGATTTTGTTTTGAAATCATTGAGAACCTACAATTTTTCGCACTTGGTTTTGTTTGACTAGAATTTTTTAAAAATAGGGTTAATAACAATGTAATTAGACGCTGATTGTAGACCGAGAAATCTTCCGTTCTCGTTTGAAAAAATTTCCATAGTTTTTTGTAGTTTTTTATTCGTTCCGAATGAGGAAAAAATTAATCAGTATTCAAATCTGTCGCGTCGGTTTTATTTTACGGTAGCAATCGTAAAAAATTATTTTGGACCGGTTTAAGTATTTACTAGATACTTCGTACTGATGAGTATTAATTAAAAAAATATATGAAATGAAGAATTAATAATGCATATTACGTAGATTTTTTACAAGAAAGAATATCCGTGAATACGGTGTCGTGTAAAAATAAAATAAAATTACTGATAAATTTAATGTTCATGCAGGTTTAGTTGCAATAAAACGTTTATTATTAGCAGTTGCATTACAATTTATTTTTCAATGTTCTTTTATTGAACGTACAATTTTATCTTACAAGGCGTAAACACTAGCAGTAATTAATTATTTTTTAAAAGTTTTTTTATTAATTTTCTACAAAAACTTAATGAATATTTGAGAAAAAAATTTCCTGATAAAATTTAATGTATACATTAATAACTCCAATTTTCATGTACATTTCTTGTTCCAAAATTTGGAAATAAATATTCCTTTTAATTAAGTTACGCTGGCAATTAAATTTTAAAACAAATCATTACTTTGTATAACCAAGTAATCTTAAATAAATATTTGCATTCAAACATTTCCTGAAAAATCAAATATCATAACTGTACAGTAGTTCTAGTTTCAAAATGTATTATTGTCTCGAATCAACGTAAGCATTAACACGTCAATAAAAGCCATAAAATCTCTTTGATTGGTTAGTACGTTTTTATGTCTTCATAATTCATCCGTTGCACTCATGAATATTCGATTGCGTAAAAGAAAAAACAACTATAGTGAATCCACAAACGAACAAAAAAATTAATTATTTGCTGCTGAGTACGTTTTTCGTGAAAAAATGTTGTAATCTCATGTTGTCTGCCGCTCGGCCGTGCACGGTCAGCTTGCATTCACGCGTAACACTTGGCGCTTGTGCCTCGTCCAAGGTCAAGTTTGAAGAAATTAAAATGCTGAAGACACACAATCTACGGTAGCAGAATTCTAATATCGAGGGCTCCGCTTTTAGCTTTATTCCGATGTATTATCTGTAGTTTGTGAAAAATTCTCTTATTAATTCACGATAAAATTTCGATTAAATCTTTTACATACATGTTTAATTTTTCCATCGAAATTTTTTTCCTGCCATCTTCTTGTTCGAATATGCAACTAGAATTCTCCGAACGCTATAACCACTTGTTTTTACTATTAACAGCACTATCCCAGTATGCAGTCCGCCGGTATATTTAATGAACATCAATTAACGTTAACGGTCATTTTCGAATGAAACGTGGCATTGGTTATTTTTTTCTTTTTTTTTTCTTCATTAAATCGTCCCGGATACCTAAATATAATGTAGAATCTTTATTTTTATATCGCAATGCAATGTTAAATTTTAGCCAATTAGCGAACCGAATACAATGAAACACTTGGCGAATTACATTGTGTACAAGGCTGTAATTTTATTATTCGCTCAATATTCTATCAATAAAGTCGGAATATATAATTTTCCATAGCGTTTCTGCAATATAGCATGCTAAACTTCAGCTATTATGAAATACGAAATGATCTCTGCTTTTTTTTATCGCCAAACTTTTATAATCTCACTTTTTTGTTTATCGTGAACTCTGCCCTCCAGACATCGTTTTGATGAAAAGTTGAAAGATACACATGTACATTTATGACGAATAAAAAAGTACACAATGATATATGCATTCTATTAAGTTTAGACTCGTGAAAACATAGAAGGTCAGCGATTATCACTTCGACTAGCAACGGTATAAGGATAGTAAAATTTATTAAAAAAAATGTACGAACGTAAAATAAAAATGAAACTATTTTTTATCGTATGGGTTTTTCTATCGTTTTAGATAAGCAATAATTATAGTTTGACTCTGCAAATTAGTTTAGACAATGATGCAGGCAATTTTAATCTAAGATTGTAGTACACCCAGTAACATTGTATGTATTACAGCTGAATCACTATTATCGCGAGATAGCGTAAGACTTACGCAAATGAAAAATGTTATTTAATAAATATCGTGTTGATAAGTCAATTCCAAAAAGTGAAACTTTTTCAATTTTCGATTTTTAGCAAAAACTAATCATCAGATTTTTTTGTGTATTTTTTTGTCTACAATGTAGTTGATAAAGAACCAACATAAAATTATAACTTATCTTTATTTATCGCAGGAAAATTAAAATGTATTTATTCATAAAAAAGCCGCGTTACTTGTATGCCTGCAACGTTTGTACGCGCCTGCATAAAATAGTACGATTACATAAATTTTTCGTGAATTTCAGATTACGTAATCTGCTAAATTCACGTGCACGACTAAAAATAATCAGTTTTTTATCAGACTGTAAACAGTTCGATAATCGATAATAATTTTTATTTTTTCAGATAAATTACCATGTCGACGTCAATAGTTACTACCGTTACTCACATTGTGATATTAGCATTGTACGTGTTTACGCTCTACGCTACCTTCGTACTACTAGATATACCATTTTTAAAAGACAGATTCAAAGACTTCGACGTTGGACAACTCAAGTATCTCACAGTTTGGAACGTGGTGCGTATACTTTGTCTGCGTGAAAATTAACAAAATTATAATGGAAAGAAAAAATTATTTATGGAACCTCAGTCACTGCGTAGCTCTCTTGCTTTAACCGTCGTTCAAAAGCTCGAATTCAATGATGATTGTACCTTTCACAAGAGAAAAAAAGCCGTCAGTTAAGGTCAGCATACATTAATATATTTGAGTCTAAGCAACCGCAAGCGGAATTTTAATAGGAAAACACTTCTTTTTTTTCATAATATATTACTCCGAAATGAAAAAAATAATTTTGTCGCAGATAATAACGACTGATCGAGTCAGTGCGATAACAAAGGAGATATTTGTGATTCATTGCTCGTCATTATATGAGCAAAAGATTAACATTGAGCATTTGAAATTCAAACAAGACGAATTTATATTTTTTTTTCTTTTAAAGCAAACACCACTCGAGAGAGCCAACGAAATCACTTGAATAGAATTTTCGAGTGCAAGAATAAATAATCCAAATGACCTTTTCAAGATCTAATAAACATTTTCACTTTTGAAAATTCGTTTAAAAATTCTATATCTAAATTCAAGACAGATTTCTTTCAATAAACACGTAACATTTGCCGATCGATTATTTGCCCATTGCCCCTCTTAGCTCTTGAAAAAGTATTCCCGTCGCGCTAATCATCCGAGCAACACATATACGATTACTAATCCATTAAAGCCCGACGATCGATATAAGAGTCAAGTATAGCCACGTGCAAGGTAGACAGTGAAATGAGTTCCCCTGGGAGAGTGAAATCGTCAGCGGCGGCGGTCAAGCTTCCGCGTGTCCACGTAGCCGTATAGTATATAGCGGGTAGGTTAGCCAGCTCGGGCGCAATCGCAAATGCACTTATGTCGCGTAACCGATCTTACGACGCCGCGATCCTTTCGCCCGTCACGTGCGGCACAAGCGCCACCGCCGCCGCTGCCGTCGTCTTTCCAAAGATTAGATTAAGCTCAAGACGTGTTTATTTCCTCGTCAACTTTTATTTTTTATTTTTGCCCCCCACCAAACCCGGAACAACACATTGTTGCCGGCTGTAAACAAAGCTCTCGAGCGTACGTCTGTCTGCTGTACGTAACAAGCGTTATATACGCATCATTTTTCCAATAACTTTCGGTACACGCATATACACGTGAAGCGAACGATTAATCATTCAATAAACATAGGCCCTCGATAGAAGTCGCATTAATGCAACATTAATAACAACATAGGCGAGCAGCTTGAATTTTGGAATGTGACACGGAGCACGGGGCTGTAAATAATAAGGCCTCTCTCCGCTATATAGAAATGGCCCGCGTAATCGCATTAGCGGCGCCTCATTATTTCTCCCCGCTTTTGAGATAAAAAAGAAACAGCAGCAGCAGCCAAAGGAGCTTGGGCAATGCAGGTCGTTCGAGGTAACGAGCCGATGCATTTGGCCAACCGGTTGTGTTCGCACACTCGCGGCGCGGCCCGAAAATTTGCGCGCGCGCGCTCGCGCCTATTTCGAAAGCCCCGTCATAGCGGCTGCGCAACGATCGACGCGCGCGAGAAAAGCCGTTTGCGAGAAGCGTCGAAACGAGATGGCCATTCTCTGAGCCCCTCGTTCCTGCGCTCCCTGCGTGTGCTTTCTAACGCCATGGGCTATGTGTGTGCCGCAGCCTGCCGACGACGACTTGCCCCGGCGACGAGCGTAACGCGAATGGGTAAAGGCACGTGTAATACGCCTCGCTCTCGGATTGGGATGTATTCTAGGAAGTTTCGACAATTTATATGGACGTGCCTGATTGATTGTGCCTATCTCGTTTTTTATTGATTATTGCCTTTTTAGAGGACGTTTAGAAAGTAAATTTATAATCGTCTGGTAATTTGTTTAATGAATTTGCACAAATTTGGATTTACGTCTAACTTTATGTTAAAGTAATTATTATTATTAAAAGTTGCATGAAAAACCAGATTAAATTTTGTTCGCGTGTATACTCTTTTTTCTCTTTTTTATTACCAACTGCAATATTGTAATAATAATAACAAACTCTAATCAGTATGGCATTGCGATAACATTGGATAAACACAATAGTACTTCAATGTCGCTATACATTGAAATAAAAATAAATATGATAATTCAATTAATTAGTGATTTGCATATTCATAAAATCTGCTCGTGACAAGACTACGCCTCATCGCTTCATAATTGAGCATTATAAAGAGCTATAGACGTCTCGGTCGGCATAGCTCACGAAACTCGTCTAATTACTTCTGACCCTTGCCACGCCCAGTTCCATCAACCGAAGTGTTACAATTTTATCGAATTGAGCCAATTTCATTGTGTTATCAAATAATTGTCATCGTCTGTTTTCCCCAGGGTAGTAAAATAATAATGTATATATAAGTTACAACTAAATAAGGCAACGTGTACCCTTTCCCTAATAAAACATTAAGTTTAATAAAAGGAATATTCAAGCTTGTATAAAAAAAAAAAGATAGAGATAAAATCAAGTTACATCTGCTTATGTCTAAAAATAAACGAGCGCGTTCGAACCAATCATCTCGAAAATAGACGAAATTGTAAGTCTCTATACCATACATAACGAGAGCAAGTCTCGTTCGCAGACAACCGCGTAATCTCGAGCACGCGATAGCCGTAACCGAGAACGTCGCGTATCCGGCAATCCCTCCCATGCAATGCCAAAGAGATCGAGAACGTTCGCTCGGCTATAAAATCCCAGTAAAAAACAAGAGGGTGACCGAATCCATGGCCTCTTTCTCCCACTTCTCCCGATTCGACGGGCTTTTCCATCAAACATTGGACGCATCGTTGCAGCGACTGCAGCGGGGCAAAGTGGTGGTGCAACCCAGAAGGGGGGTATACTCTTGGGCCAGGCTCGCACGGCACCCGGTCAGTTTCGCGCGGGGCCCACTGCAAGTCGGAGCGACTCTCTTTCACCGTGCTGCACAGAGCAGGCAAATTCGCGCGGGTGCTTTCACTCTCGGCCGGCCGGCGCGTTAACACGCAGTTCGCAGGAAAAGCGCGCTATGCGGAGCTTTTTCTGCCGACAGCACCGTGGCGCCTGTACACTATACTCCCCGGCGCGGCTGCTCATCTCTCTGACGTAGTTTTTTTTTTTTTTCATTCGAGGCGTGTGCTTTGGACGGCGTCGGCTCGGCGCCTCGCGTATACATGTGTGCGACTCTTCGTCGTCGGCGTCGAACGGCTTCTCGTTCGGAAAAAGCGTCTGCGCGTTAAATATAGAGCCGCGCCGGGACGCTGGCCCGATCAGTCGACGAGAGGGAAGCGCAGAATAAGCTCCGCACTGTCTCCCATCGAATTCTGGACTGTGCTCGCCTTGTTCTTCTTCATTTTTCGCTCTCTTTCCGTCCGTCGTTCTCGACACATTTTTATCGAGGTGCGGAGACGATTCGTATATAGCACAGCTTTAGATAGACACTGGAATCTCGTGTTGTGACTAATAGTGCCGAGTATTTTGTTTGTGCATACTAGTTTATTTTCTTCCCTTTGCCTTTAAATATATAGAATATATACGGTTTTGGTGACGTGTCATTCTTTTTTTTTCATATTTCGAAAAAAAATTAGTTTTTCTTTATTTGGCGCATATACTGTGAAGATAGTTTATTTCGCAGGGGAAAAAAATAAGTATCGCGTTACGATTGTAGGGTTATGTCGGTTACAGAAGCACGCCACTCTGCAGCGGTTAGATATAACTAGCAATCGATGATACGCCCAAATAACGTTTTCTGTGCGCAAGTGCCGTTACACACAGGCGCGTGTGTGTATTTTTGTAAGCCGAAAAATTTTTGGTGCGTGGAATTTAGTACGCGTATTCTATTTTCCGACTGTTTGAGTTTCGAGTAAACTTTACTACCACTCGCGATTATTTTTACGCGTCGGAGAAGAAAAATTGCGGAATTTTTCATTTTCGAGATTAGATTTCGAACGGAGATTTCTTTTTCGGTAAATCTTCGATTATCACGTTATCAGGAAAGTGCTTTTTTGATTAGATATCTCAATCTCGAAAAGATGAAAGATCCGCGACGAGTGTAAGTAGCAGACAGCTCGGTGACTAATCGGCCAACCTTCATCGGTACGCTATTAAAACCTAAGCAAATTTGACGATTACGCACTTGATCAGCCATAACGATTATCCGGATAATAGTGACTTGACACGTGTCGATTAATTTCTAATCAAATCGCAATTTCTCTAAACCGAAATAAAATTCAATTTCCACCAAACGAGTCTCATTAAGTTTATAAAAAAAGGGGGTGGGGTGTGTTGGCCAACGTTTCTTCCCCGGTAAACATGAAAAAAGAAGCCGCAACACTCGCGTTTATTCTGCAACGCGTTTAAATTCGCGAGCAATAGCGTATCGAGAACTATATACTGTCGCAACACACCGCGCACTTTATAATTCAATGGGAAATTATTTATTGGCCAATCAATTGGCCGATATTTTCCACTGCCCGGTCAAAAACAAAAAAAAAAAAAAAGAAAATAACCACGGAACTCGCGACCTTCGCGGCGTGTCGGGATGTTAAGCGTATTAATTGCGCCAGGCGCGTGGCCTTGATGAGAGTAAAAAAAAAAGAGATCGTTTGGGTGGAAAAGTGCGCGCGAGTTTTATTGCCGTGAGCAAACGTTTGTCTGAGGCCCGATGTTTGCTCAGCTGCATTCGAACGCGGCGCGTGTACGTCTTAGAGGGCGAGAGTTGGACTCTTGGACGTCTCTCGGAGATAGAAATCGAAAAGTCGGTCGATCTCGTTGATCCGATGAAATCATGCGAGCGTCTCACGAGAGCATTACTCAAGTACATCGCCGTTTGACCGATATACACTCGTCTGGATCTGTCTGTCTGCAGATTGGATTGTTTACACTTGGTGTACTTAAGCTTTTCGCTCGTTTCTCTGCTCGGCGTTTTTTAGCGCCTAATTCCCTGGTTAAAATAAACACTATTTAAGTCACGTCACGAGATATCTATGTGTTAGCGCGTGTATATTTTTTTCATTTTTTATTAAATTCACCACGAAATGTGTCGATTGTCATTTTTAGATATTTACAGCGTGAGACGTTCGCGCGGATTATTACAAAATGAGGGAAAGGCTGCTAATCGTCTTCCACGTGGCTGCGTTCATGATCTTCTTTTTTGCGGTTTATTATGATTATATGTATACCCATGTGCCACGGGAGGTAGGAGAGGTTCACAGTGCGTACGGAGGCAAATTTAAATTTCTCACCTACTGGAATGCGGTTTGTATCGTCGATTGTTTTGTATTTAAATATAAAATTTTTTTTTATCTTACAATCATAAGTTTGTTCACGCTGAATTAATATTCTCGGTTATCAAGAAAAGTCGAAATAATCTTTTTCGCTTTTGTATACTTGATAATAACATTCCATTCAAATTTACTAACGATCAACAAAAAAATTAAATTCTCAAAAATATCTTCTTACAAATTAACGCATAAAAAATGTCCCTGCATATATGCCTACTCGAATAAACCATCAAATACCTTGTAACTCGCCACGACAAAAAAAAACGCCGTTCTTATGCAAAAGCGTTTGATTGTCACATTACTCCCCAACGCATACACGCAATGATACTTCGATAATTATTAATACAAGTTATTAGTTACATAAAACTCGCGTTATAAACCTTACGAAATTCACCAGGGCAATTTTTCCAGCAGAGTATCAAACGCAGAAATAGCCAACCCTGTATATATAATTTACCCGCGAATACCAGAAGGAAAAAAAAAACAAAAAGAAAAGAAAAACAATCATCAGGCCGTCTTTAACTCGTCGAGTCTTCCATAGCAACCGAAATTCTCCAGAGCAGCGCGCGTATCCAGCAAAGTAGCCTTACCATAGTTGCCCACTCGATTCATCTCGGCCAAGACAGCCGCGTGTGTATATGTATATACACGCGGGTATAAGCGGTCATGCTCCCTTCCGCGATTGCATAAGCGTGGAAAAGCGCGCGCGCGCTCCCGCGTGGTCCGGCCTCTGCGCGCCTGGCTTTCGAACGTGAATTAGACGGCGATACGACGACGCTGCGAGAGAGAAAGAAAGAAAGAGGGGGAGTAATTACCCGGTGTGATATAAGCGGCTTTGGTATACTCCTCGGCTGCTTTTACTCCCGCGTGCGCATCGCGTCTCAGATTATATACGTGATTTTGACGCACTTACGCGCGTTGATTGTGGCAAGAGCGTATATAGGAGTCGAGGCCGGGCTTTTGTCCAACCGACGTAGCGCGCGGAGGCGCGGCTTACAAAGTCGAGGCCTCGTTCCCAGGCCTCTCTGACTATGAGGAGTTGCGAAATCGAGCAGCTCTGCCCTAGCTCTGTATATATGCGCTCAATGGCAAAGGCGCGCGCGAGTAGCCGACGCCGGCTTGTTAAATCGACGCTGACCGCTCGTCAGCAGGCCTCCCCCCGAATGGAGATCATTAAGTCGAGGCTGAATCGCTCTCTCTCGGTCTTTTTCTCTCACTGCTCGGATGGAGATATGTATTAAGCGGGTGCGCGCGAGTGTAACCTTTGTCGTATGCGCGTGAAGTGCATGCGTAAATTGAGCACGATGGACGACTCGTTTTAACGCTCCTTCGCGCTTGCCTGATTGATGATTGAGCTGGACGTTTTTTCTTTTAGTTTATACGGCTGGTGGAGCTTATTAAATTGAAGGCTTTTGGATTTTGTATCACACTTTTTCGATGGGTTTTCAGTTGTAAAAATAGGCAGGCTCGACTTGCGCGTGCATATAGCTCACGGCGCTGACAATAAAAATGTGCAACGGCATTAGCATAGCTCACTCGCGGGAAAATTAAACATTAGCCAAGAGAGCTGCAGGCTTTTAAAGAAAAACTTTTCAAAATCAACTCGCTCTTGTCGCAAGAGCTTAAACGATTTTATTTATTTTTTAACCGCAGTGGCCTGGGAACACTGCAAAAAAAAATAAAAGAAAAAAAATTAAACGATGGAAGATGAGGATAATAAGTAACTTTTGCATTTGTCTAATTTGCAGATTGCGCAGACGACGTTCTTCTTCGTCTGTATGCTCAACGACATCTTCGGTACGAACAGCGTGAGCCCGAAAAAGAGGCCGTTCATCCGCAAATTCAAGGACGTCTTCCACGCGACCATAGGTTTCCCAATATCCATGGTAAGCCATTGGCCTCCCCCTTGCGCGCGCGTTATCGCGCAACGGCGCGCCTTCGTCCTTTCTTCCTAATTAACTTTGCGCTCCCTGCCCGGCTGTATACAGCTTGCGCCAGCCTATATACCGCTCGGTCAACATTGGTTAACGAGCCTTTATTTTAGCCAATAAATTCCCTCGCGTGTATTGTCGGCGCCTTGCGCGCACGCACACGGAGACGCGAACGTAAGTAAAGGAGGGGCTTTCACTCGCGATGTAAAATTAGAAATTGACTATTATATTCGGGCTTTGCGAAAATATTGGCCAACCTATTAAAGATACGCGGAATACACGCGGTGTGTGTATACGGCCAAGATTGCGGGGCTCCAACGTCGCGTTTCGCAAGCTCCTATATCATCGAACGCTATATAGCAAAATCAACCGTCTATAAGCGAGATATCGATAGAGAAGGAAAAAAAAAGTAAAAAAAAATGATAGGCGTGTCTCCCTCTCCCTCCGTGTATAATGCAATAATAAAAGGAAAAGACAATGGCAATGTGTCAACAACGATTGTTTCGCAAACGCAGTTCGTGGGCTTGACGTTCTGGGCGCTGATGGCCGTCGACCGTGAGCTCGTGCTGCCCAAGGCCCTCGATCCCTACTTCCCGAGCTGGCTGAACCACCTGATGCACACGATGATAATGGCGACGACGCTGCTGGAGATGCTCATGGCGCCCCGGCAATATCCCAGCCGCAAGAACGGCCTCTGCGGTCTCGGCGGCTTCATGATCGTCTACCTCAGCTGGTAAAGTGCAATAATACCCCGGATTCTTCTATACTGTATACCACGTGTACATTCATATTTATTTACGATCGTCACTCTCTCCGCGTACTTTGCAGGATGCACTTCGTGTACTACAAGAGCGGGGTCTGGGCGTACCCGGTGATCGAGGTGCTCAGCTGGCCGCTGAGGATCGTCTTCTACCTGACCCTACTGAGCTTCGCCTGCGGCCTGTACTTCGTCGGCGAGGCCGTCGATCGACTGATCTGGGGTGATTGTCTTTCAGAATTGAATATTAAAAACGAGTAGCTTGCTCACCACACCTTTTTTCACTCGCTCATTTTTTGGCAACTTTGGTTGAGAGGGCTCTCTTCTTGCATGCTCTTATCTTAGGCACGCTTGCGCACTATTCGCTCTTATCTATCTCTTTCTTTCACTCATGATCATAAACATCGTAACGTATGACGCACCTTCACACAATTCATCAGTCTCTCTTTTCTTGGTACAGCAGCGCCTTTACTCCTGGCAAAGGTACAAAAAAAAAAAAAAAAGAACTAACGCTTGCTCTCTGCAAATGTCAAGGCAAAGCGCCTCGATTACTAATCGACTTTATCAATGTACATACTCAACGAGAGTTGCCGCTCGTTGCGAGCTGTATTATACTGCCCCCGCCCTGCCCCGACCCCCCTTTCTATTAAAAACTAAATCGAGGCTATTTGTACTGCACGTAGGAAAAAGATACCTGGCAGAGTCTCTCTCGCCGGAGCTCAAATTGTAATGTGTGTGCCCCTTCGAGAGCAAAACAGCCGGAGGATTTTTCGTGATGCTTTCGCCCAGGAAATGCACACATCAATACCAACGACACAACGTTATAACTCTCTTTCGTAACTATAATAAGCTGTTAGGGCCAACCCAAAAAAGGGTAGAGGATGATGTTGCATTATTTTTATTATACCATGTTCGATCGAAGGACAATACGCTTTTTTTGAAGTATCAACAAAAACAAATTGCAAATATGTTTTTTTTTTTTTAAAACGATATACACGATATTTTTGGAGAAAAAGAAAAGGTTATTTCAGCTAGATACTGCCAAAACGATTGAGCGTCACAAAAGTATACTGTGAGAAAAATAATGTAGGCTACGTATATGATGGCCGCATGGAACAGGTGAACTTATACAAATACGTGTTTTTTTTCCATTGACTGCCTATTAAATTTTAATACTCGTGCAAGATTTTTAACGAATTTTTATAAATGCCACTGATTATATACGGGATACGTTCAATAGAGATTTTAACATACATATATATATATATTCCAAGACTGAATGATAGTAACGATGAAAAGTACTCAAAACTCAGGCCAACAAATGCGTTTATGTATACGAAGACTTGAGAAATTCCTCTACCCTTATAATATAGCTTAAGAGATTTTATTAAGCTTTGAATGTTAGTGTTAGTTAATGATTTGTAAATGTATAGATATTGTAAATTTATATAACGAACGCTGTCGTGTCTTCATTGTCCCGTTCAAAGTCGTAAGATATAGACGTTAACACACGAAGAAAAAGAATAAAAACTTTATCTTTCAAAACTCCAAATGCACGTGCGAATGGCCGTTGAATGAAAAGGCCGTTCGCTCCGAAACGCTATAGTTCCTTTATTAATTAGCTGATAAGCCTGGAAATATGTACATAAACTGTAAGAAGAATTCATCTTACGCATTATGCGCTCACATGTTTTTTTTTCTGCGTCGAGTAAAAAAATCATTTGCTTAAAAAAAAAACCGTGAGAGACTTGTAAGTTCATTGGCTGGTTCAAAGAAATACAATAAACGAATAAAAAAAAGAAGAAACAAATAAACAAACGAAACTTGCGATTTAACGCTAAAAGTTTTCTCTCTATGTTTATATTAGTTCTATGTCTGTACAATAAACTCTGTATATCTATGTGTATGATAGTCCACATTTCTTCTCTGTACCTGTTTGATTATGCATGTCTATTGTAAAAGAAGGTATTTTTTACTCTTGTAGCTTGAATTTTCTTCTCATCTATATAAACCGTACTTTTTTTTTTAAACTAAAAAAAAACAATAAAATTAAACTCATAACACCATTATTATCCCAGCAACCATCGACCCCAGCAACCTTTTCACACAGCCACACAGTTCAGCATTTTGTTATTAATCTTACATTCGATAAGAGGGTAAGTATCTCTCTCTCTCGATGATACTCCAAGCAGAGAATGCCAACAGTCATCGTCAAAAAGCTATAATCTACGTTACTCATCCATATCTCGCATTTTAAAATATATTGATATCATAATTTACGAACTCGTTAAGCATATCAACAACAAAAGTGCCACAAAATTCTCTGACGAAACGCTCGGGCGTTTACTTAATCCGAGACCTGTACACGCTGTATGTTATCGAATTTCACAAATTACCCATCCATTATCCTACTTTTCAAGCGCTTACGCAATCCTCTTTACACATGTAAAGATGCAATCATCATTGCTTAACAGCCGATAAGTAGATATTATTTTAAGAATGTTTTCCTAAACAGTTACATATTTTTCGATTTCCAGGAAGCACAGCGAAAAAGGCAGTGGAAAAGAGCAGTAAGAAGAAAAAATAAATGATCTCAATATTCTAGTGAATATTATGTCGTCGGATTTTTAATGGCGCCGGATTGAATTTTCGCTCAAGCGGAAAATTTCGTTATGTTATTATTATAAATAATATCATTCTTCGCTGGCGCCAATGGCATAAAAAAATAACTAATTAAGTTAACAGTATAAGTTTATATCGAAAGATGTGCATTTTTCGCCTCTTTTGAGCGATTAATTATACAATTTTTATTTTGCCAGCATAAGGTTTCGGTGATCAATTTTTTTTTTGTACTTTTGTAATTCACACAAAAGCTTCAAGCTTTGTTTTTTGAACTTTATATAACTTATTAAGAAAATAGGATTATTGAGAAAATAATCAAGTGCTTAGTAAAGATTTTTGGAACATCGATTTATAATGCAATTAGTAATGTAAGATTGAATTAAGTTACTACGATTTATTAGAAACAATTTACTACGAAACTAACGTAGTTATGATATCTTTTGAAATGTTGTAAGTTAAATAACTTTTATGATGTAGTTATGACTCGAGTATTTCGTTGGTTTATCAAAATTTACTATTAATGCATTTCTAAGAGTTTACATTCAAGAGTATAATAAATATACAATATGTTGTCTAGTTTTAAAAATCATCTTAGCTGCTGTTTTTTAATAATTATATAGAAAAAACTATAATGAAAGCAAATTTATACACAAAGATAAAAAAATTTATATTTTTAAATGATTATAAACCCATCACTTTTAGAATTAAGACATGATATAAAAAAGATAGTAGAATGTAGAAAAAAGGCAACAATATGTATATATCGGCAATGCAACATTTGATAGATATTCAATTTACTTTTAATATTGTACATAAATAAATGGATAAAATAAGTTCTAAACATTCCCACCTTATGCTACATGTGCCTCGAAAAGTAAAGATGTCTTGATTTTATTTATTTTTTTATACAGAATATTGTATAAAAACTTTCAATGAATTAAATATTAATCATTATCTCACTTTTCTTAGATCAAATGTCTTTTTAAAATATCATCCACGTGATTATGTATTTTATTTTAAGATAGTAAAAATTATCTTATGAAAGTATAATGCTAAGCACTTTAGAAAGCAGCGAAAACCTAAGATAATAAAATTGTGTATCAACTATTTTAAAAATCTACATGCATAGATTTATTAAATAAATAAATTATGAAAGTATAATAATGTTTTATTATTCTTATGCCTATTGGTATTTTTTCCTTTTATCAACCTATCAAATGATGGAAATAAATGGGTATCTGATATGGATCTAAATAAGTTAAAAGAACAAAGTTTTTAAAAAGTTCTCTATATTTAGATTTTGTTTAATTTAAAAAGCGTCTTTTGCCTGGTATATATCATTAATAAAGAAACTTGTAAATTTATTACTTTGCGTCCTTTTAGTTTATGTTCACATTTAAAATAAAACAGGTGAAACTTATAAAATTTAATAATTTCACTCATCTTGTATATACATTATATAACATATTTAGGAGGATTAATAAAATAAAGATCATTGTACACTTGCGAGTCATCAAAGTCTGTACGACCCTGCGTTGTAGCTTGTTCCTTCCTTATTCCTCCAAACACTATAAGTTCTCCTCTGCCAAGAACCAGGGAATATAGTATTCTTTCGTCGGGACCCGCTTGATTGTTGTGTCGTAGAGGCACCCACGAAGCTGAGCATTCGTTGCACAACACGTTTTTTATATCCAAAACAAATATGGCTAGTGTGTTTTCAGCTTTTTTCGCAGCTTTGATCTGAGCTTTCTGATTAAGTTTTTCTTCCATACGTCGTAGCCATTCCAACTGCTTTTGGCGATTAAGAGCAGAATTCGTTTGAACAGTTTCATCTCTAAAAGCAGCTAAGCTTAATGTGCTGTCATAGACTGGCAATGCTAATGCACTCGGAGAGCTTGTCGGTCTTGGTTGAGAATTTCGAAGACCCGGTCTTTGAAGATACCCGCGACGTCCGTTAACATTTTCATCGCGATCGATTTCTCTTGTTGTTCGTTGTCTAGAAAAAGTAATAAAAATTGTATATAGAATACTTTGATTAATTGTTTGAAAATAAATTATATATACCTTTCCTGCGATGAATTAGAATTTTGAGGAGGATTTGTTGGTTTTCCAACTGATATACTCATTCCATACGGTTGTGACTGTCGTTTCTTTTTACTTAAAACAATTATGTGATTTCCAACCTGTTGAAAAATTTAATTTGATTATTTGCTTCTTTTTAATGTTTACAAATTCTACTTGTAAATACTTTACCTTACAAGCTTGATGACACCATATTCTAGTTGGTGCAAATTCTGCATGGCACATATTAACTTTTCTCCAAGTCCATATAGGATCTTCCATTGTCAATAGCCAAGCATCATTCATGGCTACATTTGGACCAGTACATCCTCCTAATTAAATAATATTTTTTATAGTTTTATTGAATTCATTAAATATTATGTTCTTATGTATGTTGCTTACCCAGTATTAACAAATGTTTGTCACCCAATGGAATTTGTGATTGACCATAACGAGATTGCGGTTTTAAACTAGATGTTGGTTGTTTTTTCCATACATAAGTATCCAAGTTTAAACACCAGACATCATTTGAACTGAACAAAAAATATCATATTAAATTTATAATTTTTAAACACAAAACATAAAACAAAGAGTTCAAATTGTGATGCAAGATTCTGTACCTGTACATATTGGTAACACCCCCAAAAACAACCATAAGATTTCCATGAATGGAAGCAGAATGGGCAGAAGTTGGAGGTGGAGTTTCTAATGGATTAATAGCAGCCCATCTATTTGATTCAATTGAATAGACGTGTAATTCATTAAATAATTTCCATTGCTAAAAGAAAAAAAAATTAAACATTATATTGGGTTTTAACAAAATTTTGATATTGATAAATATCTTATATCCCTTCTATTTACCTGATGCAAGGGATAAGGTGATGGATGAGACCAACCACCAAATAATATAAAGCTCTTTTTGTAATACAGCATAGTTGCACATGCTTTTGGCGATGGATAACTTCCCATTGTGATGGGTCTGACCCATTTTCTTGTGTCAAGGTCTAATCTCCAAAGATCATTAAACGTAGTGCAAGCAGCTGTACATCCACCAAAAACATACATAAAATTATTATATGTACAGGCTGAATGAGAGTGTCTCTTTCCAATGGTAGGCGCCCTATGGTTGCTTGGCCAAAAATTCCAAAGTAACGATCCATAAGCTATGGACTTTTGAAAGTGTGTATTGTTATGTTCAACCACATCTGCAAGTTAAATATTAAAAATGAAAATAATATACTAGTATTACAGTAATTTGTGGATACTTATATTGAAGCTTACTTTTTGTCGCTTGATACCATCTCTTGCAGACGTACATACATTCCTGCAAATCTTTATATGGAGGTACTAGACTCAAAATATACTCCAAAATTTCGTCAGGCAGATCTTCAATGTTGCTTTGCATTTTCAAAGTTTCATTACACGCATAAAGTCTTGTGCAAAGCTAAGGAGCTAGCTAACGCGAAAACCGATTGGCTTTGTTATTTTTCCTCTCACATAACCTAACATTTATAGGTTTTGTTTGATGCTGCTCAAAACTCAGCTTTTTTTAAAAATTCTCAACATTTTTCACCATAACCAGTCGCTTCGCACATTTGGTTCAGCTTGATGATGAAAAACTGCATCGTTCACTAAAGTCCGCAAGCGCAGCCTCAAATTTAGGCGCGTTATTGACAAACTTGCTCCTAAATTGACAGCTCTCTCGTGTGACTCTCTTTCTATTTCTCTCTCCCTCTCTCGCTCACTCTCTTTTAGATATATTGTTTATCGACGTTTATCCGTTAGTAAGTATTGTTGTCGCTCCCATAACAATACATTTTCTTACGCGTTTAACAAAACGGAGTCATGTTGATTACACACACACCCGCGAATGCGAAACTATACTTCTTTTTCTCTCACGCGATATGTTACTAATTAAACTTGTCGAAAAAAAAGTGTACTTGGATTCCTAATGACCCTCAAGGGATTGATATATGACTGTGTGCGAAAATGTGGCGTCATATTTTAACCTCAACGAGAAACAGCTGTTGATACGAAAGATTTTAAATGAGCTAAAACTTATGCGAATATAAACTCTGCAGATTTCGGCAAATTTTAACGATTTCTATAAATTTCTACATTGCCGATAGTAGATGTAAAGTAGGCATATATCTGTGATTTCTACTGTAATAAATGACCGACTAATTTAAAAGTATAAAATTGTAAATAAAAATAACATCCTATTAATTTTGTAAGTTATTTAAAGTTTTAATTTCCGACTTCGAAATACACTGTCAGAAAAACGTTTAAAAACAAATTTCATAAATAATACAAATATTATAAATATAAGCGTTCCTCAAGGACTGAGAAAAACAAAATTTAAGTGCAGTGCAAAAACTCAAAACAGATGCGCAACAATAAAATTTCTCTTTCCGTTTTGAAGTTCGAACGAATCGACCGTAAAGTTATTAGCGGCGCTAGCTGCTCATGTATACACACGTGTTTTGTTTTGCTTACAACCCTTGATCCGGCTGTAAAAGGTGAAAGTTGAGACTAAAACTCAAAGTATAAAGAATCTGGCAAAAACACGTCCGAACCTTTGTTTCTTCACCCCCCGCAGAAAAGGACGTTCGGAGCAAGTATACGCACCCAAGGCACGCATGGCCAGTTCGCTTGTGACAGCGAGAGTGGACGGATCAAATTTTGTTTTGCCGAATTTGAAAAATGACTGGAGAAGGTAACGACGTGAGCGACTGTCCGCCTCTTGTTAGCCCTTACAAAACTCCGAAAATTATTTGGTACCAAAATGATCTGGCGGTTTTCATACGGATTATACTGACGGACGTCGAGAGGTATCGCATCCAGGTGAAGGACAACAATTTCAAGTTCAGGTAAATTTGCATTGTTTTTTTACGAATTTTGAGTGAAGTGTAGTTTGGTTTATTTGAATTATTAAATAAATCTGCGAGGATTGTTGAATTATACATTTTGTTTTTATAAACTGTGAAAATTGGCTGACTTATTTGACTTTTATTGTGTTCGCTTTTGTTTTCTTTATGTAGCACTGTAGTGAACGATAATAAGTATTTTGCTGGTTTTAAACTATGCGGAGCAGTAGTTGCAGAGAAAACCACACACGAATCGCTTGGCCGAGAAGTTAAAATTTGTTTGATCAAAGCCCACAAATGTAAGCCTTCTATTTACGAATCACTGAGTGAAATCATAAATCAGTTTATATAGTATTCAATAATTAAATGTATACATTTTAGGGACTGATTGGCCTAGATTGCATTTAAACAATGAAAAGAATCAATTTATAAGTTATGATCCTGAACATATTGTGAAGAAAAAATGGGATGATCCTTTTGTCCGGATAGAAGGTACATTAAAAAAAATATGTGATTAATTTATAATGGTAAAGTGTTTCAACGTGTAAAATATTGTTTCTTTTATTTTAGATAGAGAAAGTTTTGAAGATTATAAGAAACGGATGAATATAACAAATATCATGCCTGCAGATGATTCATCAACTGACTCTGATTCTGATGATGAAAGAATAATTGGCTATGATCAACTGTGATTATAAATCAAGTTTATCTGTAAGAAATTTTATACCAAAAATTATCATATTATGTATTGCAATTATTAGTTTTGCAAAATACAGATTTTTTATGTAAACTATTTTTTACTTTTATACTCCAATAAAATATTAAAAAAATTGTTTAATATACTTTTGGTATTATTTAAATCTTTACCAAAATAAAGTACTAATTTTAGTGGGAAAATGATTTAGATTTTGATATTTTTGGATTTATAAATGAATAACAACCTGTAGATTGTGGTAACAAAGCACTTAATTTATTCACTAAACTTAAAATAGAATATGTATAAAACATTATTTAAATAATGCTGGAATATTTATGCTGAGACTTGTACAAATATTTGTTGCACCATTGAATTAATTATAAATTTAATAAGTAGGGTAACATTTATGAAACATGCTAGAATATGAACATATTACTTAAAGTAGAATAAACAATCTAGCTTGGACCACCCTCAAACCATTGGTTTTTGTTAATTATATATGGTAACTTATGGTAAAACAGTGTACTTTGGCAAAGATATTCTTTACAACTCTTTGATTATGGAATGTACCTAAAAAGTGTTTATAGTTATCATAACATTGTGAACATAAAGATTAATAAAAATGTGCTTTACGTTACGTTTCTAATAAACGTATTAATTTAAACAAGCCTCTTACAAAAAAATAAAAGACTTGTATAATTATTCTTACACTGTAAGCGAAAGCTTTTAAATATGTTTGATCATAATAATTTATTAACTTTGTGTGGTGAAAATAAAATAAACAGGGGTAACAAACTTCCATTAGTAAATACCACAGATAAACTTGAAACAGCCAAGTTATTTCATAAAATCCCATACAAATGCAAAAGTCAAAGTAAACGTTGTGTCATAATAATGTTTAATAAATATCGTAATCAACTGTACACATCGAAATATACAAAATTTCAAAAATAAAATTCAAATAAATGTACACATGATTCACACGTTAATGATAAAGAAATGCATTTTGTTTCCTACAATTCAGTTGCGTCCGTAATCGCATAAATTTCATCATGCCCGTTATAATCGTAACAGAATTTGGCAGACTGGCATTGTAAACTCAAACGTCAACGACGACGCTTAACAATGCGCCGTCTTCTTTTGTTTTTGCAATAGTCACATAACTATTCCAACTATAATGGCTCGTTTACCTTCATGCAAACAATTAATTCAATAACAGACTGCTTAATATGTACAAAATTAAAGTTCCTAGCATCCCTCTAGAGACAGTCTTTGATTAATGTTCTCTACGCGAATTTTCATCTCTTTCAGTATGTCCTCGGCAAGCTCGTCGACATTCGTGTACCTGACCTTGAAAAAATTAAATATATCGGTTAAAAACTCGATTATCTGCTCCCTGAAGTAGTAGCAGAACGATCGCAAGCTGCTCTCAGGGCCCAAGAAGCCCCAGACTAATACTGGCGTGACCTGCTCGGAGATCGAATAGAAGTGCGCCATAAAACCTTTCGGATGCTTGAGCATCTGCCTCTTGCCCATTAGGACCGACCAGACCGCAGTACCGATTGCCTGAAAAATCCAAACGTTGTCCAAATCAGTCGGTTGTTGATTCTTCTTAAAAAAAAAAAAAAAACATCGCTGTTCTTACCGTCTCTCGAAAGCTCAACGAGATCCATCGATTCTGTAATATGGACTTGATCGAGGCCGGCGGCTTCTCGACCTCCTCGAAAGCGTCGAGTAGAACAAAGTCGATGACGACGTCGTAGAAATTGATGCAGCGAACGCCCCGCAAGCCCAGCTCCTCCTTCATCACCGTTATGTTGGACTCTTCGGCGAGAAATTCGAGCATGCGCTCGTAATGGATCAGATAGTCCTTGGGATCCTGGAAACCATAGCGATAACGTACACGTAAACATAAATAGTGTTTGTATAAATAAAGGGGGAGGAGGAGGGTCACCCACCCTATCGGCGAAGACAATTAGATCGCTTATAAGCTGTCGGCCAACGTCGGCTATCCACGTCGCCGTCGTTGGCACGCTGAAGAGCTTCGTGTAGGCCTGCCGCAGGCAGTGCACCTTAGCGAGGTATTCCACGTCCGAGCCGCATTTGACCAGCTCCGTGTGTAGGCGCCTGAAAAAAAAAGTTCGAGCGTTAAATCAATGGGTTTTCCCTTTTTTTTCCTCTTTCTCTCACTCTCGCTTCGGCAAACTTCTTTTTTTTCACGGCTAGGCAAGAGAGCTTGCCAAATACACCATGGAATAGGCATGTTGGATTATTTATACGTACTTTTCCAAGCCGTTCCTACTCATCCTGAAAAATAAAACGAAAACGAGAAGGTTTAAAATAAAAAGAGGAAATTTTTTTGAACGAAATTTTGTGTTTGAATAAAATAAAATTAATTAAACTTAAAATCAATGGAAAAATTGAATGATTTGTCGTACGCGAGTGTTTACACACCGATGTATATAGTTTCGAAATTGAAAATAAAGAGTATAGTTACAAAATAAAAAATTATCTCGAGACTTGGACCGATGAGTCATGAGATCATTCGAACAGCTTTGGCTATGCCATCATACCCCAAAAAAAAGTTTCGGTAATCAAAGTAATATAATTGGTCAAAAATTCAAATAAATGCTTGTTATCGCAATAAAGCAGCACACTACTTTATCAACATAAAATCTGCCAACGTGTGGTGCCATCTCATTGGAATGACGATTTTAAACGTTAAGTTTTGTTTTTTTCTTTTCTGTAATTTTTGAAAATTAATCGTTGCTTTTCAATACCTGCATGGAATTTCTTTGTCTTCGTGCGTTTTCAGCGCTTCGTGATACAATTTTTGCTGCTCGAAGTGGGGAAACAGTTCGGCGAACTCTTCGAATTCACGCAGATCCGCCACCTACAATTTGTTGTTTTTAACAATTTTCAAAAAGAAAAATAAACAACATCGGTGAAAGATAAGAGAAGGAATGAAGGAACAAAGGGGTCGTGTGTTTGGCCGCGTCCGTGAAAACTTACACCGTCTTTCGCCGATGCATAGGATTCGGGCGAGGACGCGGGATCATGTTTATCTCGGTTCATTGATAATCTACTCGCCAACGTCGAGGGCTTGTGGCTTTCTTCACTGTCGCTGTCATTTCTGAACAGCACGGAATGCTGCAAATAAAGACCAGAACCTTTCGTTAATAATAAGCCTTTGTTAGTTGTTTTTTTTATTATTAATTTTAACGAAACATAACCAAGATTTTTCAAATCGACATACCAGAGAGAGTTGTTAAGCGCAATGTCTCATAGTTTAAAAAGTGATAAAAATTAGCCGGCGATAAGGCCGCGGGCTAATGGGACATTAAAATCAGTCGTAAATTCATAAAGGCAAAATCAAAAATTACAAGCGAAGCCAAGCATCTCGTGAATAAGCACTTAAATTTTGATGAATCACATTTCGCGGTGTGCGCCTCGAAACTCCCTCCCGCCCCCCCCTCTCACCTATTATACGAATATAGTCTGTTCTACATATAACTCGCTCGCCTCTTTGACGTCATTGTAATTTTGCAATTTGACATTGTAGGAAAAGCCAAAAAGCTCTTAAATTTCCAAGAAACAGCATGAGAGAGGTCGTTAAAATTTCAAGGAGCGTATTTAGCGAAAGAGCGCAATAGCTGCACCGTGTATAAACAAGTTAAAAAGCGAGCGAGAGAAACGCGATTAGGAGGCAAAGGAAACGTAAACTTATTGTTTTAACAAGTTTGTGGACATCGGCCACTCCAAGACAATACAATGTCAACGCGCATAAGCGTATATCGACTTTACAAAAGCGCGCGTTATATGACCTTTGCCGCGCCGCTCCCGTATATATTTTTATGTACGAGAGCCAGCTGAGAGAAGTAGAGAATCGATGTTTTTATACCTGGTCGATGAACAGCATCTCAGCTTGATTCTGCACTTGGTAACCCAGATCCAGTAATTCCTGGACGTCGCGCGTGAACGCCGCGTCGGCTTTTGAGGGCAGTGCCATGGTCTCGCTGTTGAGGGCCGAGCTGAAGGCCGTGAGCGCATCCTCCCAGCAATAAAGTGCCTTCTCCAATGCCTCCAAGCCTGCAATGTTATATATGCCTCTTTAATTAACCATTTAGTTGCCCCTTTTTTTTATTATATCCTCGTGAATATTTCATTGCTAACGTGAAATTTTGAAATGCAAGAGTCGAAGGATCGAATTTGCAGTTGGACGAAAATTTAACCTTAAATAAAAATAATAATGCCGTCAAGCAAGTGCGAGGTCTAAATAAACAAATTCAGTTGACATTTTACAAATATCGATAAATTTCAATCCATAATATCGACGTTATCCACCGATAACGCATAAAAATTTCATTTCACAGACGCCCAACATTGTAGGCTGCTTTGCTTGGAAACGTCCTAAATATCAAGCTCAATCGAAGTATTTATCGAAGGCAGTTTATGAAATATAAGTAGGCCGATGACCATTAAAATCATCAACTGCAACTCGGCGACATAAAACAAAATTGATATTTATATATATTTATATATCGGAACGAATTAGCGCGTAGTTTATCGACGACCTTAATTCACCATATCCCCCAGCTCCCTCCGAGTAAATAGAAAGCAAGCGAGTGCGTTTGGCTTTTTCGACGTTTACGGCAAACATTATAATAAACGTTTCAATTTACGGGACGTAAATTATTCTTTTTTTTTTCCTTCTAATTTCCTCGAGTGCGTATATGTGCAATAATGAAAAAAAGGCAGCGTTTAAACATTCAAGCTTGCTCCCGATAAAACTGTACCAAACTCATAACGACTTGATTGCTCCGTTTTATTAGGGTTACTTATCCCTCCTTCTCCTTTCCTCCCACCCTATCGCGCTAGTTTTTACTAGCATATACCTGGCATCGCACACGCAACCAATAGGAAATAAAAAAAAAGCGATAAACAATATTTTTCCGCTAAACATCCCAAAAAAAAAGGTAGTTCATTTCGGGTCCGCAAGAAGAAGAAGAAGAAGAGACAGAATAAGGAAGAAGACGCTGCTACTCTTGCGGCGGATGACCTCGCGAAGTAAAGAGAAGTAAAAAAAAAAGCAAAGTCTAGTGTGTAAAACGAAAGCCCTTTCTCGTCGAGAGGGAGGGACACTCTGTCGTGTGTGCGTCTCGAGAGGGGGGCACACATGTGCGCGGCTCGTGGTCGAGAATTCCGAGTTCGTGACGCCACGCGTTGAGCCTTAATCATCCTCCGCGCCAATTCGCAGCTTTACTCTCCACACGGACGGGAAGTCTGTTCCGCGCGCGAGTCCAGCATGACTCATTCGATAATCTCGATTTCATCTTGCATGAGAGGACCTACGCCGTAGATGGAAAGTCCGGCTATGATTTACGCGTCCTTTATGATGTTATTGTTGCTGCTGCTGTAATGCCGCGATTGACGCTGGACCACGAGCTGTTGGGGAATTCGGTTTGTGTTGTGTAGTTTGTAATGGGATGTTTGGGAAAATAACTCTCTTAGCTTGATGCTTTTGAAAATTCCAAGGATTATAGCAGTGATTTTTTTTAACTGATGAAGTACTAATTGCACGCAAAGTAAAAGATCGTTTGGATACGATAAGCTGCTCTTGCAGGATTTCTTCGAAAATCGACTGAATTGCATCGCTGTTCTAATTTCCTTGAATAATTTTCATTAGCTCGCTACTTAGCGATAGGCCGTAACGAGAAGCACAGCTACATACGCGTCTAAAGTGACACCATGAGAACAACATTCCGTCATCGCTTTATACGTGGTGTATACCTAAACACGATTTTGATTCACCGGAAAAGTCTAATTTATATACGAGGTCCAACTTTAGTCACCGCCAAAACGAAAGAATATTATCCGCTCATTATCCGCACCTCGAATTCCATTGAATAACGAATTCGTGACATCCTATCTTTTTTAGTCGACTCAATCTCGGCAGTTTATTAAACCGCCTTACTCTGGAGCAGATCAAACAGATCGATAAATTACAAGAGCGACCCCAGCCGTATCTGACAGTCCTCTCATGTTTCCCTAGCACACATCCAGCAATATCAAGACTGGAAAAGGCAAACATATTTCGGCTGTTTGGCCAACGTTGCTTGGAAAATGAAAAGCCACGCTTGGCGGCGGGGGTGGCATAGAAGCTTATAGCTTATATAGCGCTATCTGCGGGCTTTGGAAAACCATTTGCGCGGGTCCTAATATTCAATGTGCGCACACCCCCCTCGGAAAATGCCCATAATAACCGTATATTCTCGTTTCACCGTCGGCTGTCCCCCCCTTTCTCTCTCAAACGTCCAACCACACCTTTCTCCCCTCGATCCCCAGCCTGCGAATAAAAGAGCAAAGGCGAGAGGGGAAAGGGGGGCGAGTTGCCGGCTGCGCGTGGTTTTGCCACACCGGGACACATCTTTCTCTCTCTCTTTCTCTTTCTCTACAGTCGTTTCCCCACGTGGCTCCGAACTCGAAACGACGCTCCTCTCGTCGACGACCTTGCCATTGACGGAGGCTAAGAGAAAGAGAGCGAGAGAGGCACAGGAGGGGTGGAAATGCCGAGGAACGGTAGCTGCTCCCAGGGGTAGGTGGGGAGGAGAGACCCCCGTCGGGTGTGCTTGGGTATCAACACGTGGTTTATCGATTGCCCGGCGCCCGCAACGCCATGAGATGCCGCGCGCGCGCGCGCCTCCGTATATACTCGACCACTGCTGTAAAGAGAGACGGAAAGAGAGGGGAGGGAGAGTCTTATCCTTTGAGGGTAGCTCGCGTGCGGTTCCCGTGCAAGGGCTGCCGACGTCTGGCGCCGGTTGCGCACCGGCGACTTTCCATCGCGCATTTATCTCGCGAAAAAAGATAGTCGCCGATGGGCGAGGAGGGGGGGACTGGAGGTATCGAGCGCCAAGAACGGCCATTCGAAGAATAGCTTAACGCCAGAGCGAGACTTGGCAGCGTCGGCGACGTCGATATAATACCAGAGCGCAAGACCATTGCCCTGGCCCCCGAGCACGACTCCGCTCGATACAAAAAGATCACGTCTTTATACGCGCGGAAAGAAGCAGCTCGGGAGAAAAATCCGGCAGAAGCGCGCAGTTGGTATATATATAAGGAAAAGCGGGAGAAAAGAAAAGCCAAGGGCCTGTAAGGGACGAGGGGGGAGCTGCGGAGGTGCGCGCGCTCAGGTATATACGTGCGGCGTGTTCCGCGCAGGGGAAGTCGGTCTCGCGTGCCAGCTTCGCGTGTATATACCTATACGCGCCGGTGCCCCGCTGCAGTCGTCGTCTCCCTTGCTCGCTCTCTCTCTCTCTCCTGTGCGCCCTCCCGGCGTCAATAACACGCGGGGCACTGGAGGATGACGTAATCTCCTGGCGGCGCTTCGTTATATTGGACTAACCGAGGACGAGTGTGTCCGTGAGCTTTGTGTGTGTGGGTACGCGAAGCGCCGCCGGCAGCTGCTACTGCTGCCAGAGAGTAGCTTCGAGAGCACAAGGACAAGCATTTCGGGAGAGGAGGGCGCGTGTATCGGCGATTTTCCACGGCTCTACCTTCCCTCCCTCTATATAGCTAACACACACACCTTCGGGAATTTCGTATGGCAGCGGGTGGTGGAGGGCTGAAGGAAGAGGGTTGATTCGTGCGCGTGCCGGCCGCCTTTTCGGATGCCGAGGGCCGTCTCGAGGACTCCCCGGCTACGCGGCTTGAATTCATAATGTGTAAGCTCGGAAAGCTAACGCTCCATACCAGCCGAGTGATGCAACCCTCCCCCTCCTGTATAGCGGCCCTTTTTACTCTACGCCCCTGGTAGCACGTTATACGCTCTCTCTCTTCATTATCTAATGAGGCGGTCGTGTGGTGGATTTTATAGCTCGCGCGTTATTTGGGACAGCTTGTTTGCCGCCTCGGAGTTTATGGCCCCTCACCCGTATCGAGTTATACCCGGAGTGTAAGGTTGTTTACTCAAACATTGATCTGTGGCATTGGAAAATTTAAACGACGGAAAATAAAGTTTGAGGGGGAGACGAGGGGGTACACTTGGAGTAGTGAGCGATGGGTCTACGTCCGAGGATGTGGTACGAATTTTTGCGAAGCGCGGTTTTAGAAAAAAGCACGGTGGGAAGCGAAAAGAATGGATCAATACCAGACTTTTTCATTGGCCTGTTTTATTTAAGGGTAATGCAAAGAAGAAGAAAAAACGGTGCGAGAGAGAGAGAGAGAGAGAGAGAGAGAGAGAGAGAGAGAGAGACCGCAATTTATTTTTCAAAGGCAAATTTCGCTCCACTAACTCGGTTGTTCGCATTCATTTGCCTGTCGTTGCAGCGCAACTCGCTTGCAAATGTTTCGACTTTTTATTCCCTCTTTCTCTTACCCTCTTGTGTAAAGAAAAAAGAGCGACGTCCGAGAGTGGCACTTTTGATACGCACACCATGGCGAATTTACTTTTCTCTCTCTTATTGAGCAGAAAACGCTCTCGAGTGCAATCAATTTCGTTGCACTTCATTACACGAGTTGAAAACTGAGAGAGAACCGAGGGAGAGGAAAGTTGATAAGCTTAATGTCATTTCATTCGAGAAAATTTAATTTTCTATCTGGGTCAAACGAGAATCCACCCATATTCGTCATCGTTTTTTCTGTGATTCACATTTTTCTTTTTCGTTTCAAAAAATCTACTTTTCTTTTCAATTACAAATTTTTTTTTTTTATTTGATTATCAAAAATTTACATTATGGTAAAAGCTAGCGCAATTTCAATGTTTCATAGCCAATTACGAACTTGAATTGAAAAAAGAATTACGCTGAGGATAAAGCGAGCTACAACATTGTTTGCAGCCATGCAAAAAGTTTTTAATTAGTTTTAATTTGAAAAAAAAAAATTGACAATAATGAGCCAAGTGGTCGTGGATGAGAGGATATCTTCCGCTAGGGTTAACCCAATCGTAAAGCAATTAACAGTAAATCTAAATGGAAAGATGTTTTCATTACGGTCCGAATGATAAAGCTTCATTTCGATTTTCAGAAAATATTTTTAAAAAAATTATTAAACAAACTCAGCCACAAACATTAATTAATTTATAAAGAAAACCTCAGTCTTTTATTCGTTTAAACATTCGACGCCTAAACAAATAACAATAACACCGACAAATTTCCGTGAAACCTCGACAAAACACGACGAGCAATATTTATAAAAACTCGTTTATAAAAAACCTTCCCACCAGATACATAAATAAAACCTCGTAAATCAAAGGAAACCAAGCAAACCGTGTTGCCTTCGCCGAAACCACCGTAGCAAACCCTGCATCTACACAACGCATACCGATACCCGTTGAGAGCACACTCGTCCCGATCGTTGGTAAAACCTCCCAGAAAACGCATAAAAACGACGATCCAAATAAACGGAATAAAAAAGAAAGCAATAAACGAGCTAAAACGCAAAAGAGGATAGAATGACGGGCAGCAGAGAAGGCGGTGTGCGCGAGAAAGAGAGTATAACATGCCAAGCCGGCAACGCCAACGGCGTCGTCGGTCGGAGCGGTATCGGCGGCGCGGAGCGCGCGCGCATGCAGAGAGAGAGAGAGAGGCCGCGCCCCGTCTCTGTCTAACCAACGGGCTAGTGCTCTCGCGCGTCCATCGTCGCGCTCTCCTGCGTCCGGGGGGGGCCCGGCTGCGGCCCACACGTTCAGTTCCAGTTCCGCAGCGCGCCACGGCGGACCTCGCTCTCGTATACGCTCTCCCAACGACCGAGAGCCTGCTAAAGCAGAGAATTTCGGAGTCTCGCATCTTCCATCATCCGCTGCTGCGCTTCCCGCGCGCGCGCCAGCGCACGCATTTACGGAGCAGCATAGAAGAAGGGACGCGCGCGCGCTAACTCGCACCTGGCAGTTTTCAGTTAGCCGGTCAGTCAGCAGCGGCTAGACAAAGCCTGCGTCCTAGAAGAGCAAGAGGACTCGGAAACGCCGGCTCGGAAGCGCCGGCGGAAGCTGAGAGGAGTAAGCCCTCGAGAGAGAGAGAGAGAGAGCCAGCCGGCAGTGAAGGAGGGAACTCTGCGCGCTCCGGAGAGTTTGGCTTCGATTGATCGGCGCCCCTCTCGGCCAGCCGCGCGGGGATAGACGTATATACAGCGAACCCAGACGGAGAGCAGCCCGTTGGCCCCGTGTCGACAAGGGGCTGAACACCACAGCCGCGGGCTCGTGCGCTTTTGAAGAATAGTTACGTACAGCAGGCTGCGGAGAAGAGCCCCCCGAGAGTCTCGAGTGAGGCTATAAGGGATATAGAGACGCGTATTCGCCAGGATTGCCCGAGGACATATCGTAAGTATGGCTGCGTGCAGCCGAGACTCTCCTCTCCTCTCCCTGCGTTTGTGACCGTGTCCTGTCTCTCCTGCTCTGTGTGCGTGTGTGCGGGGCCGAGGGGGCGAAAGAGCAGGGGCAAAGTGCGTAAGTGTGCGCTCTCGGCCGCCGGCGACGACGGCGGTCTATACCCGCGCACGCGTATTCACGTGCAGAGCTGCCGCTGCTATGCTGTTGCCCACTGGCGTGTGTATGTGTATATGCCCTGGCTATAACGCTGGCGCGCAACCCTTGTGCACGTACCCGATGGGGCTGTGCTATAGGTCTCTACACAGAGCGGCTCCGGACTCTCGGCGACCTCCCGAAGAGGCCAACTCACCAGTTCTCTCTCTCTCTTTTCCCTCTCCCGCTTCCACCCCACAGGATCGACCTGGCCTTTTCACAACTCCGAAGCGCAGCTTTGATCGAATCGCGAGAGTCAGCGCTAGAAGGGGGGTGGGAGAGACGAGTGGGGGAGAGGGTTAGAGAGCAGCCTGCCATTTCGCTCGGAAAATCTCGAGTGCGCACTTTTCCCCCGCCACCCCTTCCGCTCCTCGTTAACCCAGCCTGGGAGGCACGTGCCTCAACCCCCTCCGACGTGCGCTACCTCTCTCTCTCTCGCTCTCTGTTGTACAAATTGCTTTTTTTCTCGCCGGCCAGCCGCTCTCTCAAGGCCGCCACCCCCTTTATCCCCCGCTCTGTTATTTCATTCATGCAGAGAGAGAGCGAGATCGGCTTTCCGATCCAGAAGTGGCTTATTCAGCGAGTGCGAGAGAGCCCCAATTGCTCTCTCTTCTACTTTTTATTATTTTCCGCGTGTGTTACCCCTACCACCCTCTCGGCTCGACTTTAACGCTGCGAAGCTGCGTTGATTCGATTATCGTCAGCGAGAGAGATACCGTTCTTTGATCAACATATTGCTCTCGGCGCCGCCGCGCTTCGATTCAATTCCGAGGACTATCTGGAAATTGCGCGCACTTGCGACAACGCGATGTTCCCTCTCTTGAGGGAAATTTCGAGGACTTTACTCTGCTACAGTACCTAAAGCGGGGGAGCACACAATTGCCGCGCTCGTTCAAAGGCAGCCCCTATCAAGTTTTAATCAAGCCAAACGAGAGTTGCCGGTAAATATTTTTACGTATTTATTTATTCCAAGCCCGTCAACGACTCGCAGCCAAACAAACGTTAAACGCGTAACAAGATACGGCGCTCTCAGTTGACCGGCAGTGAAGAAGAAGGAGAGGAGAGAAAGAAAAAAAGCGCGAGACCGGCGAAGATATAGTCCTAAGCGTTGCGCAGCGCAATAAAACACCCCGACTAATCAAATAGCAGTTGCTCGCTCCTCACGCAAACTCCACTACACCTCGTCCCTTCCCACACACACACACACACTTACTACCCACCCCCCTTCTCCCTCTGCTCGTTCATTCTTTGCAGACGTCAGGTGTAACGCGATATTGTTTAATTCGATGCCCGTTGGCATGCGCGCAATCGACGGGAAGGGGAAAGAGAGAAAAAGCGTGGCATTTGAAATGCAGCGTGGAAGAAAAGGGTAAGGCCCCTCGTTACAAGTCCGCGCGGATTATCGGGCGAGGCGCCTGGCGGCCCTTGTAAACGACGCCGCCTCGACGCGCCGCGGATCCCGTTTTCTTTTTCTTCCTCTTCAAGCTGGCACGGACGCTGTGTAAGCAGCGATTGCTCTTGACAAGCCCGAGAACGCTCCGAATTGCCCCGGACTGCTATACGACGATGGATTGCTGAGCAACGCTGCATTCGCGGCTTCTCTTTTTCTCTTTCTTTTTCTCTGTTGATTTAACGAGAAAGTTGCAAGTTTTTCGCTTGGCTTGGGGATTTTGTTGAAGCGAGGTCTGGATCGAATAGCCCATTGGTATTTTGAGACTCGTTATTTTTTTACCTTAGCGAACGACTGCGCGCGTACGGATTATTTGACGATGGGTTTTATGTTAATTTTCCGATCGGCATTTTTCTCTAAATAATACGATAGTTCAATGTTCGCCCGATAGGAATTGAAAAAAAAAATTACACTTTTCTCACAACGTGATTAATCCTTCGCTAGGGATTAAAATTAAATTAAAATTTATTAATTGATACCGCCGTCGTATCTTCTCGTGCACCTCTCTCGCTTCGCGTAATAAACATGTTCCATAGGTTCCCCCCGCGACCCCTCCGATCTACGCGGCTGCACGCTTACACACTATATACCGTACGTATATACAAGCCCCGGTCGCTTGACTTTCCGGCTTCTTCGACGTGTCGGTGCGCGAGGGGGCCCGCGCGTACACAGCGTAAATCGCTAAAACTAATTTTCCGCTCCGACGACCGGTCGGCGAGTTTGAATTTCAAATAAGCCGTTAATTTGGCAACACCGGCCGTGCTCTCGAGACTTTTTTTGCCCTCTCTCTCTCGGCACTATGGCCTCTAAAGCGACGAAATGAAAAAAAAAGAAAGAAAAACACGTAAGACAGAGTTAGAGATAAGAGAATCGACGTCGAGTGTCTATTTCTTCTTCAGCTTTTTTTTGCCTAAGCGCGCGCTTCTGTTTCCCATCGCTACTAGCGCGGGATATATAGAGATCACGTTAAGAGAGTCTCTCGAGTGGTGTTTGTTGGGGCCGCGGCCACGTGGACGCTTAAATTGGCCAGATTTCTGCAGTGGATAGCCGAGCCGCGAGCAAGAGAGAGAGCGAGTCTTAATTTATGACACTTTCATTCGAGTGGAACTATAATTACGAGGACGGCCGTACGTGCGCGTTGTAGGCAACTTTTTATACGCGTCGGACACTCGCCCCGTCTTATCGTCCGCCCCTCTCTCCCTCTCTCTCTCTCGTTTTGACCCAACTTATTTATCCCGATCTCTAACGGAATTCCCATCGTAAAATCATTGCTCGATAGGCGTTCGAGCGTCTGATGAATTCACCAGTCACGCTTGGCCGATGCTCCGTGCGTTAATTTCATTTATTTTCACTGCTCCTCCTCTCCGAATGAATTTCTTAAGAAACCAGCCAGAGGATATACGTCCCGAGAACAATGCTCTTTAGTTTTCTGAGAGCCTCGCCGGAGGGGGGCCCGAGGAAAAAACGTCATGACGAACTTTTTGCCAGCGGAGTTCAAGCTGATATTTTTCCGAATCCTAACGAAGTCTCTATTTAAAGGGGATTCGAGAGCCGGACAATCCCATTTTAATTTGAATTAAGCCGGTAAACTGCTTTTATCCCCCCCCCCAAAAAAATGGCTAACGAGATGTCCCGTTGCGATTCCGCCTCTTGGACTTTTCGTTTAATTTGAAACAGCGAGGACAAAGGGCAGTTGGAGGACGAAAAAAGGTCCATGTCTCTCTCTCTCAGTGCGGTTACGCGGACGAGAGCCGTCTGGAATCGCAACTGGATTTTAAAATCCTTTCTCCTCCGTCGTCTGCTCTCTCTCTCTCTCTCTCTCTCTCTCTCTCTCTCTCCCGGTCGTGTGTTATCTCTCTCTTGCCTTGTTTCTTTCTTCTCTCGGGCCCTCTTGTTTTTTCTTTCTCTCTCTCTCTCCTCCGTAATTCTCTCGTGTCATAAATCTCGTTGAGCTCCGAATGCGTGTCTCTGACGAGAGAAGTATAAATATATGCAAGATGCAAAATTCGCGCGCCCGACTCTCTTATGCCGAAAAATAATCTATGCGGACGATCGACAAGAACAAACTATGGGCGATGAATATTTTTTTTTTCGAAAAGACGACAAATATTTTACATTGCTCTTGAAACGATCGCGTGAAAACAATTTTAATGGATTTTTATTTTTGAGCCTGGGTGTACAGAGCGAATTCGAATGACGAAATGAATGAAGAAGCCTCGAGTGTGTGTGCGTTGAAGAAGCAAAAAAAAAAAAACAAACTAAGAAAACAGGTTGATATTTGAATATTCGATAGTTTGTAGATCCTAAATTTACAATATTCCATAGGGGGGGATTGCGTAATAAAGCGGGAGAGTCGACGAGTGGTAGACGATAAAACGAAGAGTCTCGCACTGAAAAAAATAAGGACGGTTACTGCCTCTGATTGGCACGATGTTCACACTAATCAAAGGACAAGTTTAGTCCAAAACAAAATAG